>CM052267.1:2101895-2331385 GCA_028455795.1 Lasioglossum marginatum | reverse complement strand
AGAATAGTGCTGCCTTGGTTTGTCAAAGCGACGTTCGACGATAAAAAGGCGTCGGCATACGCAGCTGGAACTGCTGTACATTTCTATATGGATTCCCTAATGCCTGCAACTGTGCTGGACTGGACCCACGACGCTTATCCGGATAAAATCATCCTGATGACCGAAGCATCCACAGGTGATTTTCCTGTTATTCATAAAATAAGTCGTAGTACATTTTTTAGTATCTTCTGACAATGAAACCAAAGAAGCTATCGATTAACTATATGTTTGTTTGTTTAGTGCCAAGATCCTGGGGAAGTCCAAATGCCGTGTCAAAATTATGGAGCCGAGCCGAGACCTATGCCACGAGCATTATCGAGGTAGAGAAATTAAAGCAGTGACTATCTATCAGCAGTGGGTATCATAAATTATAGTATTGTAACTTATTCGTATCACCAACTTGAAGTACATGAATCACTGGGCTGTTGGATGGATGGACTGGAATTTAGCTCTCGACGAGACCGGTGGGCCAAACTGGCTGAACAATACCAACGACGCAGGCGTCATCATCAACCCGAACAAGGATGAGTTTTATAAAACAGGCATGTACTATGCCGTCAAACACTTTAGTAGATTCGTTGACAGAAACTCCGTTAGGGTATCCATCACCGACACCGACGCCATTAAGGCTACAGCTTTCGTAACACCCTCCAAAGGAATTGTTGCTGTGCTGTGTAATAGGTAAACGCTTCGAGTCTTAAAAATAAATTTGCGTTTGATCAAGTTACAGATTGATTCAAGTTTTATGTATTCCAGGAACAATTCTTCAAAGATTGTGACCCTAACAGACGTGGATAGAGGTGTTATGCGTTTGGAGCTATCCCCTAATTCGATAAATAGCGTGATATATCAATAAATCAAATTAGCCTATGGATTTTATGCAGTTCCTTCATGTAACAGTCTCAAACTTGGTAAATAAAAAATTTAATGGTATTTTACTAAATTTTCAACTGTTTTAATTCAACTTGGGAAAAACATTTCACGCATCCGGATAATACGTTTTCGCCCATCGACCAACTTGCCTCTTCTTTGGATCTTCTCGAAGGGCTCTAGGTATATAAATCGGTAAATGATCGTCCATTCTACGTTGGAACGGTTTATAACCGAACTCCCATGGATCCCGTTTCTTATCCATGTGTCGAGTTTTGAACTTAATCTTGTAGATCTTTTGCCAATCAGCTATTTCTGGTATTTTGCTGCAGAACAGAAAGAAATTGTTAATTGCACATAGTGTACTGTACAACTATATACTTCTATAATTGTGTACGTACTAATGCCTCGGTCTGTTCGACATAATATATTTAAATTCATTTTCCAGCCATATCCTTTCCTCGGTTTTGGAAATATCAGCAAGATGTTTCACTGATTTTCCCAAATAAGGCTTCATATTTACACCAGTCCTTTCTACAGGCGCGTTAATATAAAATTTGATTAATGTTCTCAATACATCTTCATTGAAACCATGAATTTGTTCGTTCTCAACAGTGTCGAATAATTTCTCGGGTTTCGTTATCCAGCACATGTTGCACATAGGATTCTCCTCTACGAATGGCGATCGCAGTAATATCGTATTCAATTGATAGGCGCAGAATGACCACGTTTGACTGTCTGTCAAAACAGTCTGCGTCACTAGTGGATATGTCATTTCGTTAACCGTAGTAAAACCTAAAATCATAGAAAACATAATATTTAAATGTTTTAATTTACTAAGAAAAATACGAAGGTTGATTTTTGTTGTCTTATGTTTGGAAATTTATATTGAAATCTTTCTTAAAATATATCGAATACCTTGATAACAAGCCTGAGACAACAACCAGCTGTAAGAGGCAAATATAGCTTGCACTATGAACGCATCGTATGTGTCGTCGAACGTCGGTCGCCTAAATGCCAAGCGACTGCAATTATGGTAAGACAGCAAACCAAATTCTGCAGGATCACCAGGCCAGTAACCAGGTATGTTAGTGGCGTGCTTATACTCGTACCGATATCCCAATGTTCTAGGAGATAGGTGAAACTTAGGATACTCGAATTCGAAGCGATTACATTCGCTCGAAGAAAGGAATTCTTTCAATGGCAATGTGTTCCTTAATTGTAGAGTCGGAGTACCAATATATTGAACAGGATCATCATTTAGTACACTATTTGCACGTTCTGTGAGTCCTTTTGCATCTGCATCACTCGTACTTTGCGAAGGATTTCTACATTTTCCCGCAAGCCAGAAAGATTCAATTCTTGGTTCAAAATCTACTTCTGCTTCTATTAAATGTGGGTATTGCGAGGCAAGAGCAGTCAATATTATTCTATTAATTTGATAAGTAATATTGTTCACCTGATTATATAGTTTGCTTGTGTCTTCCTGTTCCACTCTGTAATACAAATAACAAACCTGTTATCAGAAAGACAAAGGAAACTATTGAATTAGAAATAAATAATTTATAATCGTAACCTGTTGCAACGTTCGAAGATAATGGCATCCTGTATAGGCTGTTTTACATTTTGTACCAAAATGTCTAATTGTTCCGGTGTGCATAAGTTATCATAAATGTCTGGTAATTTCTGACCATCTACTAGATGAGTTTTCGTAATATATTGAGTGTGCTGCAATGAATTATATGGAATGAATCCTTCTTTTAACAATAAAGATTTCCACCCGTAATAATACGGCATATTCAGTCCGAACAATTTCTCCTCTACAGATTTCAACTTCAGAATTTTATTGTGCCATTCTTCTTTCGCTCTTCTCTTTGTAGCTTCTTTGGAGAGATCCAATATCGGCAGATAAACGTCTTCCGACTGACTAGTCCTACTGGGCACTGGGAGGGCATATTTACGTGTGGGATTCTTTCTGACAACAATAGGACAGTTAAATGCGGATTTTCGTATTCCAGCAAACATTCTTCTGAATTAGTAAAAAAGTTCGAATAAACACTTATATCCTCTGTTGAGGTTATGTATTATAAAGAGGTTATGATCGTGTTACTTTTACAGTCTTTTCACACATCAACTATAGTCAACGACCATTGCCTCGCTGCAAACACTTCTCGTACAATCACCGAAGTTAAACAGCGATGGATGCAAGCAGTGCTTGGATGGGTGACCGCTCGGTACACGCCGGGGGTTGAGACCCCCTGGGTACGCGCTGCGTGTGTTGGCAAATAGGTGGTTCGGAACTGTTCGGCAGTGATGTGATACGGGGCGCTTTTTTCGCGCATGCACGAGTTTCGGCAGGAACGTATCTGCGTCCGAAGTTTGTGGGGGACTATTGGAGGGAAAATAGTGGGGGAGTATGATTGGCGGGAACGTCTAGCGGAGGCTAGAAATTAACGGGGCGGCCAAGGTACCCGATTTTCGTACTTGACTGAGGCTAGAATAGTCGCGCATGCGCGAAAAAAGCGCCCCGTATCACATCACTGCTGTTCGGAACCCACCGTCGTAATAAAAAGTAGATCCCGCTGAAATTAGGCGATAGTGAGAGTGGAAGAGGGGGAGAGTGGTAAATGGATTTGAAACCCTGAGGGGGCCAAATATCATTACTACTACTACTACACATCAACTATATGACATAACTTGGTCATAACTGAATGCGATGAATCGTGTGGAATTACGAATGAAACCTAACATTATTCATGTACGACACACTGCATTATGTCTGTATAAATGTATAAATACGTAAACATTTTAGGTTACTGTTATAAATAACCAGAGACAAAAAGGAAGTGAGAGTGGTCACGCCCGGGGTTTCAGGATCTAAGTCTGAGGTCTGAGGCTAAAAATTAGACTAGGGAGCAGCACTATACCAAGAACACCGAAATCTTTGGAGTGAGCACTCTCTCATACTCTCATTTCCTTTTTGATCTAAATTCTAAACACTTGCTAAAGAAGAGTTGACATAACATTCTAAAGAATGGGTAAATTAAATGTCACAATGCTACGGTATTTAACGCGGGAAGATTTCCGCGTTTTAACTGCTGTAAGTATCCTCCTTTAATTACTTGATCAAAATTAATTTCACGTCATCTTAACGTATTGTACATCAAAATTTTGTTTCGAACGCGTTGCAATGTATATTGAGGTTATGTTTTCCTGTTTTATATTTTACATTACATTACATTGTTCATAATTTAAAAACACCAGTTACATATTTGACTTTTTGAATTCTAATAAATTTTTTCAATTTTGCTATTAATTATAATTTTTTCCAATATATCCCGATACACGTTAAGGTTATGTTATTCTGTGTTTTATATTTCACTTCTAGTTAAAATTAAAAAATGTTAATTTAGCTAATTAACAACGGTATTGTAAATTCTATTTTATTGTAGATCGAGATGGGAATGAAAAATCACGAGCTCGTTCCTTCATCATTGGCAGCTCAGATAGCCAATTTGCGGTATGGAGGAGTTCACAAATTGATGAAGGAATTGTGTAAACACAGGCTTCTCAGTTATGAACGTGGCAAACACTGTTCGTTTATATGAATTATTATTTTCTATATTTACAATAAATTTACGTAAAGTTAATACTATATGGAAGAATAAAAGCAGGAGAAAAAATTTAGATTATCTTTGTAGACGATGGTTACCGATTGACAAATGCTGGCTACGATTACTTGGCTTTGAAAGTGTTGGCACAAAGGGGCATTGTCACATCCTTTGGCAACCAAATAGGAGTAGGAAAGGAATCAAACATTTATATTGTTGCCAACGAACAAGGGAATCCAGTTTGTTTGAAGTTGCACAGATTAGGCAGAACATGTTTCCGAAATATTAAAGGAAAAAGAGATTATCACCAGCATAGAAAATCAGCATCCTGGCTATATTTGTCGAGAATATCTGCAACGAGGGAGTACGCTTACATGAAAGCGCTCTTCGACAGAGGATTTCCAGTACCGCAGCCGATCGATCTCAACAGGCATTGCGTAGTCATGGAGCTGGTTGAAGGTGGACCTCTGTAAGAAAAAATTCCATCACGCACATCACATTTAAAAACTGTTCCTTTTCTTTCATTGCGTTCTTTTCCAGTTGCGGCATAAAAGAAGTGGAAGATGTTGAATCCCTTTACGATGAATTAATGAATTTGATCGTAAAACTTGGGAATCACGGAGTTATTCACGGGGATTTCAATGAATTTAATATCATGATCACGAACAGTGGAAAACCGATTCTTATTGATTTTCCACAAATGATTTCTACGGAGCATGTTGACGCTAGACTCCATTTTGAAAGGGACGTGAATTGTGTGCGAGAATTCTTTAAAAGACGTTTTGTTTACGAAAGCGAGCTCTATCCAACATTCGACGATCTTTCGTAAGTAATGAACACACAAGGAAAAACTATAAATCTACTAAATAAGTAAATACGTTGTTCGTCACTATTTAATTTTAGCCTTACAGTTTTCGAGTCTCATGAGTATAATGAGTATAGTGAATAGACTGCGAATTTTTTCTCTCTCTATTAAAATCATTAAGGAAAGAAATAAAATCCAATTTTGGTTTCTATTTCTTGCAATCGATGCAGGCGATTTTTATTTTGCATAAAGATAAGCAATCTAATAATGAGTTATTTCTTTTCAGGAGGGAGGATTGCATAGACGCAGAAATCAAAGCCAGTGGTCTGACGAAGCAGATGGAAAAGGACCTTTTGGAGGAGATGGGAATGGTTGAGGAGGACGACGAGGAAGAAACTGAAGCAACAGAAAACGAAACAGACGACACAAGTGAAAATGAAGTTAGTCATCTGCAGCGTCGAGTTGAAAATTCCATCAACGAGTTCGGGAGTTCACATGATACAAAAGATATAACAGATGATGATATAAAAGATCTTCGTGTAAACAGGACTCTAAATAACTTTGAGAATGAACGGTTATGTAATTTAAAGGCAGATAACGATAGCGATAATGATAACGAGTCCACCGAATCGTTCAAATCCACCAAACAAAATTTCGATTCGGAGGAGGAGCGTTCAGAAATTGGCAAATCGCGATTCGATGCAAGAAGCGTTTACAGCACAACAACTACCACTACGATTCCTCCGGAAATGATTAAAGCGAAAGTGAAGACAGCGCTGCAAAGACGCACGAAAAAAGAAAAGAGCAGGAGAATCCTCGCCAAAGGGGAAGCAAACGCGACGACCAGAATTCGAAGGGAGAATAGGGACAACGTGAAGCAGTCGACAGGGATATGGGGGTGGGAATAACATTTGGAAATTGTGGGCACCCATCAGATTCCAGATAACACTGTTCAACAAATTCGAACTTCCTTTTGCGATTCCATAGCGAGTAAATGATTTTTACAGATTTGGATGCACTGAACGAGAATCCGACAGTAGTTTTTCTTTTTTAGGTTAAAACAGGCAAATTCTTAAAGTTAAAAATACTAATTTTTTTCAAGATGTATGAGCATCGTCCATGGATTATCGAATCGCAAAATTGGTGTTGAACATTTGAATCGAAAGCAAAACACCAATAATAATCGTCGACAATAAAATTTGTTTCGTTCACGCTGTGAATCTTTTTTTTCCTACATGTTGCACGTTTATTTGAATTTCTTCAATATTGAAATTTCTTGGACGTTTCAAATTTTCTTACGATAAGGCGAAACAGCATCTTGAAAATATGTTTACAATTTATTAGTCTGGAAATAGAGATGGGTAATATTTATTCTGGATTGTCAATTACAATTGATCGTTGAATTCAAGTTTTGTAAATTAAGTGGGATCGAAGTTGATTCAAATTTAAAAAAAAGAAAGATTCTGCAAAGGAACCGTGGTTGAAGTAATTGTTTCATTATCGAGATGATTAATGATGAAAACAAACATTTGAGTACAGGGCTCAAGGTTAAACGTTAATGGGAACGATACGTACGGTGAAAGTATACATCAAATAATTCAAAGCTCAATTAAAAGTTAACACTTCATGATAAACAATTCAAGTTTTTAATCAGTACTTGACCAACAATATCTATAATTGGTAATTGATGATTAGCATAATCTAATTGAAATCAGCTGTTATTTTTAACAATTAATGTAATCTTTATCGCAAGGATTAATTAGGTCATTGAGATTAAGATCGTAACTAGTTAATGCCCAACTCTGGTTAGATATATTCATACTCTTGGAATATTTTATACATTACACACGGCGAAATTTGTGCGTCAGTCAGATAAGATAACATACGATTTGTTTGAAGTTAGATACGAGGACAAAAAAAGCTGTTGATGCTCCTTTAGGAGATGAACCTTCGAAATCCCTAATTTCGAATAAATGTAACTGTTCATCGTTATCTCTTACCACACCGTGTACAAGTTATCTTATCGCTCCAACTATGTTTTCAGATTAAAATCCATGAAACTATAAACAAGCTAGTAAACCATACGAAAAAAGCTGTCGGGGTTGCATTTATGAAACCCGGAACCACAGTGTATTAGGTTTATTTTGTTTTCTAGTATATTCTATCATTTTTTGATATAATAGTACGTCCCATTTCTTTTTGATCTCGAAAAACAACGTGTCAAGTAGATACATAACTTTACTTATAAATTTTTCCTTCTACATTTGCTGTCTAACGGTTTCAAAGGATGTTACGTAAACTTTATCATTTATTTTGACAAGTGGCACATTCTACCTCTAACAGTTTTAGAGACTGTCGAGTTTAATTTTTTTTTAAAGAATTTTATTTAAATCAGAAGAGCGACAACCCGCCCAACTTTTCGAAAGATACAAAACTTTCTCATCTTTTCGTTTTCCAAAGTTTGAGCCGCGTCAGCTGATGCAGATTTGTAAACGTACAAAATGTACGTTCTGCAAAGGCAGTTTAGTCTATGATCGTTGTTAGGGTGTTGCGAAATCTTCATCAGCTCGGAGAACGGTAAACGACTGCGCAACAGATCAATAGATCCTGAACTTTGAACCGAAACAAAACCGATATATACGTAGCTAGAATTTTGGAAAAGTACTACTATGGGGTGCGTCTCCCGCGTCGAAAGCAAAGCGAGATAAAAAAAAAGAGTGCCCTATCTGCTCGGTGGGCGTAAGCAGGAGCGCTGTTTGCCGAAGGAGAACAATTTTATAGAGTACCACTGATAATGCAACTCGCTGCGGTGATAGCGAGAACTAACCATACATTTGCTTGTATATGTATACAAACGCATATGTGTCTATATATAAGTGTATATACATATATATATATAAGAAGACCGCGTGCTCTTCTTTCCTGATTTGAGTTTGGCTCCAACACTCTGCGGTGAAACTTTTCTTTCGATTCGAACCGTTCGACCTCTGCAATAATCGCGTGTGACCGATCATGACTAAGGACAATCTCACCGCCATCCTCTACGGAGTGAACGACATTAGGCTGGTCAGTATACATTTTTCAAAACACTCGTTCTCGAAATTTCGAGGATACGTGCATTTTTCCGAACGCGTTCAAAGGAACCCTTTTATTTCTGTTTTCGTCGTATTTCCAAAAGAAGAGCGGACAAAGGTCATGTCAAGGTCTTTTTTGAAAACAATGCGAGTGTTGTTGATCTGGCTGAAAGCGCAAAGTGCTCGATTTGTTCACTCTCGTTGGCCGGCGACTACGTAATTGCAATTAGACGGTTACTCGCTTAGGGTACGAGTACAATGGAATTGCGATAGAGTGGCGCTTTCATGATCGACTGTTAAGCGTAGTTCTATTCGTCGCTTCGATGTAAACGCTTCCTTTATAAAAGTATGTATACATACATTCTAGTTCGACTTTTCGCTAGTATCGCTGTTCCGTTGCAGATACTCGTACCCCTAGGACGAGATTATAGTGGAGCGGCGAGGTGAGTCCGGCCCGGTCCGGCCTTGTTGCTATCCTCGATCCTCGCTGCTCCAATATATACGTACCCTTAAAGGGCCTATTCACGGTCAAGCATGTTGCGCAACAATTATTGTGCAACATGTTGCAATTCGTCAATCATTATCATTCACGGTCAATCATGTTGCGCAACATGCTTGATCGCGAATAGACCCCTTTAGTCCGATTAAGTAAGCGCGAGATGCATACGTCAATAACGAACGGATCGAAACTAAACGCGACGGAACGAGGCGAGGTATCGTACGAGGTATCGTTCATGCAAGGACAAGGTTATCTATTTCTGTCGCTGTTCGTTCGTTATATGCCACAGCACTTGCATGCCTCGCTCTCTTCCGTGTTAAAGCCGAAGCCAGCCGGTGCGCTGTGCTCGGAAAATAGAACGCTTAACGAGACCAATAGCTGCGCGGCACCGTTGCTTTGTATTTTCTTAATCCAGTCCGATCTTTCGCTTTCTCCGCCAACAGCCAACCTGTCTCGGGTCGGTCACCTTCTTCTTTTTCTTCTTCTTCTTCTTCTTCTTCTTCTTCTTCTTCTTCTTCTTCTTCTTTTGCTTCTTCTTCATCGTTTAAGGTGGAACACTCGAGCAAACCGGTCAAATTAACGCAATTCTCGGGAATTTTTGTTTCTTTTCGAAGATGGTTTCAGGAAACTTACTGGAATTTTTAGTATGGTTTCATTAATGTTTTCAAATGTAAAGAATTATTTTTAGCTTGATTTGATTTTTCTTTGCGGTGGTATTGCGGTTGATGTCATTGTCACCGGCATTGACGCGGCTTACTGATTTCTGATTCCATTCTGGAGAAAAAAGGCCAAACATATTAATTCCGTTAAAAAGTGTATCTAATTAGTAAACTGCAGATTTTATTCATTTTTGACGAAAATGGATGGATGAAAGATTCAAAGAATTTAAGAAACTTGTGTTATTTTCTGTGCTTTTGCAATTGATGAAGGCTAGTTTTATTTTGCATAGAGATCCACATAGTCTAGTAATTAGGTACAATTTTTAGCATAGTGATTAAGCGTATATTTTTTACGTACACATTCACGTACGTTTTTCACCGGACATTGTAAATAGTCAACGATATTAGTCTTGAAAAAATAAAAAAAGCATTCGATTTGTACTAAACGTGTTTTTCTCTTTTATTTCAGGAGCAAACTCCTATCGAAGAGCCTGGCCAGAATGGTAAGTAAATAGCTGTATTTGTAGTTCGTATTTCGTTCGCTTTAATAAAAAACAATATACAACGTCGATGAAACCAAAAAGAGAATCTTTCAATTTTCCGATATCGAGACTATACGAAGAGATTCTATGAAGACGTAGTAAGTTAGCAGAACTTTATTTAAATTTTCAAACGATTACGTCGACGTACGTACATTAATCAATCATCAGCATTTTAAATAGGCCTGTGGCGGCCTCAATAGTCAATACTGTAGGATGTGTTTGAGGGGTCCGATACGAAGTTAAATTTGAGCATTCCAATTAGCGTTTAATTTTAAGTCTCGATAGACTGCGGATGTTTATGCATTTTCCAAATTTTGTCGAAGAATTTTAAGAAAGTGGAATTAAATAAATTCCCACCTTTGTAGATCCAAAACAAATGAAAATTGTACAAAATTCTATCGAATTTTATATTCTAGCCTTTTTTGAACATTTTTATAAGCCATAAAAATGACTAGTGCCTGAGCGCCACCGCTGAAAGGTTATTAACACGATCTGCTTTGTACATACTACATGTATGTATTCATTTGAAAGGAAAATTCAAATAAACCAATTATGTTCATGCAAAATTTATCACTTATAAGTAGCTGAATGCCTACGCTGTACACAAGCGAATACTTATCTTCGCTTCTGTCACGTATACAATACCGACAAAGCTCCCGTTCTATCAATCAAAAAACGAATTTCACAGAATTGGTTTCCTCATTCGCTTCTAAGAATCCGCGTAAGTCGAGGACTTACTGTATATTTAAGCACATTTTCTTAAGTAGCTTACCCTGTAATTATTGAACTTATAAAGAGACGCCTATGTAATTAGACCGCGCATGTATATGCAATTTAAAATTTTTATAGACAAATTGTAAGAAAGTGGAATTTTATATTCTAGCATTTTGTGAAAATTTTCATAAGCTATAGAAGCATGAAGATCTAGCTGCAGTCTACTTATAATTGTCTATATTTAAGGAGTAGACTCGTTTCCAGGATTACAAGGGTGGGGGATGCGCCTTCTCATTTCGATTTCTCAATTGCCCTCAAAAGTCCTATTTTTACGTTTACGAGGCGTAATTTGCATTATCCGGCAGCATGTGACTGTCGCAGCTTTATGAAGATAGCTTACACGCGCAGCTTTATGCTTCCGAATAATGCAAAGTACGCCTCGTAAACGTCAAAATAGGACTTTTGAGGCCGATCGCGGCCAAGATTGATCTTTTATCTAGTGCTTCTGACTACTGAAAAACCTCATCGCATCGAGAAGAAACGAGACTACCCCCATAAGGGGTTAAAATTTGTTTCTTCCCTTAGCGAGACGCGACACAAGATTCTGTTGGTTCAATTTGCTTTTGCGCGTTTGCAGAGGTGCTGATTGAAATGGCTTGTGTCGGCATCTGCGGTTCCGACGTCCACTATTTGGTAAATGGCAGAATCGGTGACTTCGTGGTGCGCGAACCGATGATCATTGGTCACGAATCAGCCGGCGTGGTGGCGAAGTTGGGAAAGGGCGTGACAAATTTGAAGGTACGCGAACTAGTCATTCGAATCCATAATTGATGCCACCAAGAGCATGAATTCCCGTTCAAAGAAATATCAATGACCTTGAGTGACCTTCTTAAAGACAATGTTTCCCGTTTTAATATTATTTCTATAACGAGAAACAGTAGTTAGAATGAATATTTGGAATACGAAGTTCGCTTTTTACTTTTTCACAGTTTGTTTACATAAATATAATAATAAAAGATTTCACGATGCAAATCGTGGAAGGAGAATTGTGTCATCCACGTATGACCGACATGACGGTCAACGTGCCAAGACTTTCTTCACGGTTTTATTTAAGTACTGTCGAGCATTTTTCCTTTTTTCACGGAATACTCGTTTCGATACAGGTTGGCGACCGAGTGGCCATCGAACCCGGAGTGCCATGCAGAACCTGTAAATTTTGCAAGGAAGGCCGTTACAATTTATGCAAGGACATCGTGTTCTGTGCAACACCACCGGTGCACGGCAGTTTAAGACGTTACTACAAACACGCCGCCGACTTTTGCTTCAAGTAAATCATCACGTTCGATTTTATAGATTCCGGGATTTCTTCGCCTCGCGTTCATATTATTTATCGAGGTTCCCGGATGTGAACTGTAGATAGAACATTTTCCCAATGTAGCAAAATTTTATCGGTGGATAGCTGTTAACTTTCAACCTTTAGCACTCGAGTGACGATTCAGAGTCGCCACTAGAAGTTGCTGTACCACATTATTCAAAGTATTGTTTACATTATTAAATATGTTGGTATCTAATCAATTATTGAACATTTAAATATTGTATGAGGTATTATATCAATTTCATATCCATCGAAAGAAAAAAATCATATAGAACGGAATTATTCTAAGTCGGAAGAAATGTTTAATTTTCACTTCAAGAATAGAAGTAAATAATAACTGCAAAATCCCTATGAATATTTAGTTAGAATAGAGTAAATTTAACATAGTAGAACTTACACAGTAAATATTATGAATATTAATATGCATAGGGACTTTCTAGCCAATCTAATAAATGGTTATACTACCGTACCTAGCGACACGGAAACTTAAACGAATAATTTCTTACGTATCGATCGCGTTAGCAATTTACCCTAAAGATTGTCTTTTGACCACAGGTTGCCCGACCACGTGACCCTGGAAGAAGGAGCCTTGATGGAGCCATTGTCCGTCGGTGTGCACGCTTGCAAGCGAGCAAATATCGGTATCGATTCGACGGTGCTGATTTTGGGAGCAGGACCGATCGGTCTCGTAACGTTACTGGTAACCAAAGCCATGGGTGCCAGTAAAATCGTCATCACCGGTACTTCAGCAAACCATTTTTAACTACAGATTTTTTAACAACAGAGATAACTGATACTGTTTATCGTTGCGATTACACTATTACTGGAATCGGCCACTCGTGAATCCAATCATGTTACGGAAACAAACCACTTGGAATAGATGACGTAAGATTACTGATTATAAAATACGTTGTTTGGTAGACTGCGGATTTTCTGCACTTAAGAGCAAAGTGAGTAGGAACAATTTAGGAAAGTACAAGGACTAAAAAAATTTAATCGATGAATTGTTTTACGCTCATTGAAGTATTCAAAGAAGAAGTGCAACTTCTACTTGGCTTCTGTTTCTTGCAATTGAAGTAGAAATGATTTATTTTGCATGAAGATCTGCAGTCTATTAACTAGAGTGGTTCACAAGCGGCCGACTACCAGTGACAATCAATGTTTCGTTCTTTAGTTTTCTAATTTGTAATAATCAAATAGAGAAACATCTTCTGATATCGGATTCGTACATTCTGCTTAGATCTGGTGCAAGAGAGGTTGGACGTCGCGAAGAAGCTCGGCGCTGATGAGACGCTGTTGATCCCCAGGCAAAATTATAACGAAGCTGAAACCGTGAAGAAAATTCACGAGCTCTTCGGGGAGGAGCCTGATAAAACAATCGACGCGAGCGGAGCTCAATCGTCGATCCGATTGGCGATTCTCGTGAGTTTTCTTTTCTCAGAACGTTTTGCAGCAATAGAAATTCGTTTCTTCTTCCACGAGTCTGCGAACAATCGGATGGAAACGATAATATAGCCAGTCAATATGTTGGGCCACTTGTTGCATACAACAAATTGTTTATTATTTGCATGCTTCTAGTAAACAAAATTAGCTGGACGCGGGTTAATTTGAATAATTTTAGAACAATACAACAGAGTTCTTCACTCTTCATTGTCACGAATGCATAAAATCGGCAATCTAGTGCTCATTAACGATTAGAAAAGTCTCAAACACCGATGAATTACTATTGCAGGCAACAAAATCCGGCGGAGTCGCAGTTTTGGTAGGCATGGGCGCAGCGGAAGTCCAAGTTCCACTTATCAACGCGCTCTGCAGAGAGGTGGACATCAGAGGAGTGTTCCGATATGTGAACGAGTATGTTCCCATCGTTTACCGATCAAAAATTTAGTAAATAATCAAATGAAAACTATGGATCAAACGTGTTTTCTTGTTTTGCAGTTATGCCGACGCCTTGAATCTTCTGGTTTCGAAAAAGATAGACGTAAAGCCGCTGATAACTCACAATTACAAGATAGAGGACACCGTGGCAGCGTTCGATACATCGAAATCGGGACAGCCTGACGTGATCAAGGTGATGATACATTGCAAGTAGATCGACGAACCAAGGAGACGCTCTTATACAACGACGAACGTTCGGCGACCGTCAATTTGTTGTGGTACCTGAACGAAAACGATATTCCAACGGATCGGAACCGCGAGGCATCATATGTATTGTATTTATACGTATCGTGCGTGTTCTGCGAATCGTCGAGTCTATTATCGAATATTATTAGATGTTATAAGAATGCGTTAAGCCCGGTGATGGACGTTACGGATAGGTATCGATTAATTCGATATACCATATGGAGCTGGTGACCACGATGTACGTTCTGCTTCAAGGTCATAGATTGTTGCGGACCAAGATGCTTTTTGGTATACTAGTCGCTCTCGTAGTGTGTATTATTAAGTTTTGTTGGTTGTGTCAGCCGAGTAACTTGAAAGTTTCGACAATGGCAGACGTTTTGTTGTTACATTCGTACATAAAAAGCTTTTTACCCGCAAAAGCATGCCAGTCAGTTTGCGTTATTTTGAATTATTTGCCGTCCTAGTAGCTTAAGAGCGTGTCTTCCGTCAAATTCATCGAGTTGTCTAAAACAATCTGTAAATATTATTTAAATAGAAAACGGTAGGCTAAGACCATGGCGAATGTCAGTTACGTCAGAACGTCAGGTAATATCGAATCAGACTCGTGGCGGTAATAACTAGGCTGCGGATGTTTACGCAAAATAAAATGTACTGATGTTCTTAAATGTTTTCATCTTTCCACTGTTTACGAAATAACATCGGCAGCCTAGTGATAACAAACAGAATTTACTGAATGTTTATGCATCGATATTCAGGCAATAGACGAAATGTAAGTATACGATAAATAGAAATGTTCTTTCTCGATCGTATAGAACGTTATCGACAACTAAGAAGTTCGAATTCTGGAAGTTGCAAAATAAATCGTGAGGCGAAGGATCAATAATCCACAATACAAACGTTTACATGTAACGACGCGTGATATTTAACGACACGACTTACGGATGAATTACCTAATCAAAACAATACGAAGCTCGTACCCCGATAATGTTCGCTCCGCGTGTAACAATTTCGTCCACTATGGTAGAATGAAAATACAATCGGTTCTACCGATCTGCAGACCGATAAACAACGGAGCGGAAAGGCAAACGGGAGCAGCTAATTAATCTGCAGACTGTGCTTCGCAAGGTTGTGTCGGGTCTTCGCATTCTGCCACCGAATTGAAATTGATCGGTTAGGGTAGCCGATGCGACGACCGCAACACCACATCGTAAATACGGGAAGACGTTGCAGACCGCTTCCGCGGTGTCCGTTCGCCCTGACCGCATTTCCTTCCGCTTCCGACGAGTGTCTACATATATTCTATCCTATCGTCTGCCCACACTGACGATGAGATATCGTGGCCTTACACATGTTTCGTCAAAACCACAAGGTGAAAGCGTATCTACGAATCTGCGGTCTGCAATACTTACACGCCGCGCAGCTTCGTATATCGCGTTACCATTACCATCCCGTACTACATCGTCAAACATCGAAACACCCTTCATTGTTGAAACGTTTCACAAAATGCAATCTAGGATAAATGTACCTATAACTGCGGGTGTACGTTTTACTGCGATATTTTTTCCCGATCAGATCAAAATACGTAAAAATGAATATTTTGCCCTGAATAAATTTGTACAATTCAATGAGATTGTATTCTCGTTGGCGAGGCAAACAAAATTGTCAGTCATTCTCATATTTTCTCAATGATCATATTAAAATTGAATTAGTTGTAAGCATGATTCTATTTGTTTTTCCGAAATCATCACAATTTTCGGGAATCGAATAATTAGGTCGTTCGGAAAGAAATTTTGTTTTTCGTGTAGAGTAGTTGCAAGTAAACGATATCAAAGTAACCACATGAATGTTTCTGACTTTACTATAGGTGGTCAATTACTAACTAACGTATGGTCAATTAGTAGTTTTCTTGTTTTCAAGGATGGTCAACTTCTGACACAATTATTGAATTTTTGAAAAAGCTGGCTTTGTTACACAATGTAAGAAGTTCAAACTATTGGTGCTTTTACCTTAGTTCGGATTAACCGGCCAATCGTTTATCCGACCCGAGATCGAGTTCCATATGGGCCGGTTGAGAGAAAGAATTCATCTAATATGTATAAATGTGTGTTTTGAAGGTTACATTGAATAAAATAAAATCAATGCATTTATATGAGAATTAGTCACGATGAAGAAAAATGAAGATACGAAGAGAAATAAGAAAATACGAACTGTTAAATCACGTGTCTGCTTTCGTTTTTTCTGTACGGTCGATAGTCGACGAGTAATTTGAAGTGGTATCATTAGATAACTGAACTACACATCTACATTGGTACGCGCGTGTATGTAAGTGTTCGGAGGAAGCGTCTAGCGAGCGCGAACGACAACGTCAATCTGAACGTCGACGACGATTCTCTCGAGGGAAACGCATCGATGTCGGTTATGTTTGCCGAAGACCAAACCGAATATACCGAAATGTTCCAGTCGGCCGAACCGAATCCGCCCCAGCGCTCGCTTCGTCCGACTGAATTTCTGTTTACATTCCCGTTCCCACTCTAATTAATTATCCACCGTCCCCGATAATGTACACCACCCGCTGCGTCCGCTTTTCATCCCCGTTTTCGTTCCAGCTACTCTCCTCTCGGCCACGCCTTTCTCTTTCTCGCTTCTTTCCTCTCGTTTCTCCGCTCGATATTGGCTCGATGTCCTCGATCGCTACGAATTACTATCGCGAATGGTAAATGGTATTTCCGAAAGGTGAACGAGTTCGATACGTGTAGATAAGGCTTTGAAATTCCAAGGTGGCGTAAACCGAAATGAGAACCACGTGTTTTTACTTAAGTGGACGCATAGCCGTCTGTTCAATGATAAATTCGTCGATTTATGCTACGATCTACATACGTTTCAAGGCCGCTCAAGGCCATCTGTAGCTTCCATTTTGCGAACGATATTACTTACGGTAGAACTCCGTTTATTTGAACATGCCGGGGGACGCGTGATAACCGAACAATCGATACAGATAAGAGCCACTAATTCCCTTTTCCACCTGTGCTTACTAATTCCGATGAGTTCATACATTTGAATCTCGTTTAAATTAGAAAGAAGATTAAAGAACGAGATACACAAAATCCAAGGAAACATCAAAGATGCCAGCGGCTTCAAGGACTCCTGCGAAGATCTAATAAATTTCTTGAAACATACAAAATTAATTATCAAATCTAAAAAAAACAACCACTCATATATAAACCTGTAGTTGCTAATGATCTTTGTGATGTTGATGCAATTTAAAAATGGATAAAAAGAAGTTCTACCGTGTCGTTTTTCTGGAAGATGCTATTGCCCATGAAGAATTGTTTATAGAATCGCTGGAACTGCGCGAATCTATAATTACTGTATATTTACACGAAACATTTATGCGATCGCCACTGTATCCGACGTCGCTCTGTAACTGGACAGAGAGAAAAAGGAAGAAAATGAATGAGAAAGAGAGGGAGCATGTACGTGTCCAATGCGCGCATGAAGCATCCTTCAAGAATAGCAGAGAATGGGACTCGAGTGCAGACGCGCGGTTCGAAAACAGACTGCGCGCTTCGAGTACCTCTCGAGTAACGTAGAAGGCTAATAGAAGAAGTCATGCGGTGTCATTGTTAGCAGACAACATCGCAGATGGTTCAGTCCGCGCGCCGCTGAATAGTTCTGATTCATAGAATCGTTGAAAAGCGACACCTTCCGAGGTACACCTTTCGCGCGCCATTTTATTCTCGATCATAACGCATAACTCGATCGCAGTCGACTTACCTCCTAAGCGTTTCTACGGGTCGACAAAATTGCTTCGCGAAGTGTTTGACCAACGAGAAACATTAGACTTTCATTTCAGTTTCATAGAAATAAATAACTTACATATTTAACAGATTTCCTTTGAAATCTCGTCGTCATGAGTCTAATTAAAATCTATAATCTATCGATGATTCTATCTACCGGAAGCGCAATATTTCCCGACACCGGCGTACGTAAGATAAGCTTGTGAATTTTCCTGTAAATAAAAGTCCCACACGAAATCAAATAGATCCTGTTATTCGAGATAGAAGATTTATCTTCAAAAATATTATCCGATCGAACAGCGGAAGGTCAACGTTCGGCTCTCGATTGACGTACATGGGTATCGAAATCGCGGTAATACAATCAGTCGGTAGGTAATCCATTTTCCCGAGACAAGAAGCAGGTCGCGGGGAGGTGAACGTAATTACGTTAGAGTAATTACGTTATGACCGTACGGGTAGCACTTTTCCGAATAACTGCGGCAAATGGCATCTCGCGACAGACTTACAAAAGCCAACACAAACTAGCGATATTTAGTGTTCAGTAGTTCTAGCGTTGAGGAGAGCAAGGGGTTACATTAAGTTCTAGATGTGAGCAAGAAAAATTACAATTAAAAGCAACGGTCTCATCAGTAGGTCCTGGATACGAATAATAGGCAATCATTTCTGTACTGATTTATTTAGTCACGGTGCATAGTCGTGATGCTCGTTAAACGCAGAAGTCCTTCGTTTTTCTGGTTCGTGCGACAAGAAGGCCGTCGGCGGGAGGAACGAACGGGGTTGGTAGAGGGTTGGCCAAATCAGGATTGCATATTTGGAGCAAAGGATGAGTAGGCAGAGCGAGCGAAGCGAGGAACAAGCATGGCAAACGTGAACACGAACGCAAACGCAAACGAGAACGAGGACGACGAACAGTAAGCGGCAAGTGGCAAGCGCCGCCGCTCGAACCGGAAAAGGTGGAAGGGTGGTAGTTATCTCGCGAGTTCGCGTGGGAGGTCACGCTGGATAGGGGGTAGGTGAGCCGACCCACGACCTTCGACCAATCACGATCGTTGCTTGAAACTGGCCTGCCAATAGGAATACCGTCGGGGTGACCCCGTGCGCGATTCTCCTTGCACTTTATCACCGAGAAACCACCCCCACGATGCTAAAGGTGAAACCTCACCTTTCCGCAGTCGCGCAGACATCGTTCCTCGCGTACATACTGACGACCCCCTGCCACACACTATTATAGTAATACTAGACTGCGGATCTTTATGCAAAATAACAATTGTCTTCATTAATTTCAGCGCACGGAAACTAAATAAATATGTCTTTCTTTCTTTAATCATTCCAATGAGCTGATAACGATACATTCGTATTCTTAAATTCAATCTAATGTACTCATTTCTATCAAGAATGCATAAAATCCGCATTCTGAGCAGTACGAATAGCGTTCAAATTTTTTCTTGGTAATTCTACATTCTTCGACGTGTTCGTCAATGAAAGGAAGAAAAACCGAATAGTTTCGCACATTAAAATGAAATTTAGATAAATTTATCGCATGTTCAGTGTCCCATATTTAGAATCAATAACATGATAACTGTTTATCAGTTTTCCAAGTCTTTACCGTTTAATGATGTTTGGAACTTGTAAGCTTTAAACTCCATTGCACGCATGATAAATAGCTTATACTCTTTCGCTCATCGCGCAGAGATTTATAATTTAACCTGACAACCTGAAAGCCTTTTCGCAACATACTTCACGAAATGTGCTTCTTCGAAAAATGCTTCATCGACTTCAATGGAAGCGTGTCGCCGGGCGATATTACCGAATTTATTCTTTTTTTCCGAATTCCACAGGAGCGAAAAGTCTCGGCAGAATTTTTCTCCGTATCGTTTTCGAAGAGTTTCACAGATGGTACTCCCCTCGCACGATCCGACGTTTCATTAGTCCTCTAATGTGTCTGGTAATCCTGCGGGCCGTTGTTGCTCTCCGAGAGGATCGCGCCTCTTCCTTTTTTCTTTCTCCGGAACGGCCAAGATGCGAAAGGGAACATAATATGCCGGCAGTGTGTCGGAGTGACTGATGAACCGCCGGCTAATTACCTTCTCTGTGAGCCTCGTAATACGAACGTATTAATAACCCGCGTTTATATATCCGTGAAAAATGGCCGTTTCGCTCGCGTCTCGGCCGTGCAAAACCGCCGTTCGATTATATTCCTGTGCACTACGCGCTCTCGTGTGCGTGCACATTAACACTTCCACTGCCGGCCGGCAACCTCAAAAATTCCATAAAATCAAACCAATTTATTCGATGGAATAATCAACTTCCAATCTTGTTGCGTTTTGCAGATTTAAATCACACTTCCCACAGAACGATGGCGCGTAAATTCTCTTATAAGAATTCGATACACAAGTGTTTCAGTAATACATTCACAGGTTTTTCTTTACCTTACCGTTATTCCTCTGACGACCGTATAAGACTTCAAAGAAGTTTGCCGATTAACGACAACTTTCCATGGGAATCGAATAAAAGACGTCGATCAAACGCTCGCCGTCGGAAAGAGATTTTCCCCGGCGCGGCGTTTTTGAAATCGGGCAATCTGTAAATGACGAGACCAAGTTCGCGAGCGAAACGTGTCCAAGTACATACCTATCGGTCGGGGAAGCTTGCCGGTACGAGGAGAGGACAAAAATACAGGGTTAAGAGCGAGCGCTTTGAGCTCGCCGCGGCTTTGTCGCCGGTTGCCGCATCCCTTGCACGCTCTTGCTCGTCGCTCGTCTCTACCGTGCGTTTAATATTTCCAAAGTGCTTCGCGAAAAACCGACTGAATTATGAATTACCATAGCAGACGACATGCTCGCGTGATGACGTAGCCGCGCTGCCGATGCGATGCAATGGAATTCGCGAAGCTTAATCGCTGCTGGAAATTGTTCGCGAGTGGCCGCAGGCCAATTAAAAGAGGAAACTGACACCGGTGAACCAGTCAAACTAATGCAATTTTCCGGATGGAATTTTCAAATATTGAAGATGGCGATGAATTTGAAACAATATTTCCAATGTTCGAACATTCAGGCAACATAGAACTAAAGCCAGATTTAGTTTATATTTTGTAGCGGATCTACATATATGCAAAATAAAAATTGTCTATCTGAATTGCAACAAACTCGAGTGAAATAGGAAATTATTTTCTTTCTTAATATATTTAATCGATTGAAAATAATATAATAGTACTCTCAAATTCTTCTAATGTTTATACGTTTTAAATTACGCTTACCCATTTTTGTCTTAAATGCGTAAAATCCGCTGTTTCAATATTATCGTTGAAAAGAAATCGACGTGAATGTGATAGTTTTAAACTTGTATTTATATATTTTTTCACCTATATTAGTTGCACCAACAAAATATTCTTGTCGAAGGAGAAATCGATATGGGAGCGGTTTTAATTTCGGCCAAAAGTCTTTCACTCTAGACCAATGTTGAGTGCATTCGTCTGAAAAAAAGGTACGCGTACCTCCCCGTCTTGTTCTCTCTCTCTCTCTCCCTTTCTACATCTCGGTTTGATTCGATCGAAGCTGAAATAGAACAAATGTCGCGCGGCGTTCTCCGGTCGCTTTGATCTTTCGAAGCGTCGCTCCGGATCCGCCGGTTTACGAAGATTAGCGCGCGAACGCTTGTAGGTACGCGCATCCTCTCCTCGCGATTAAATTGTACACGCGAAACGATTTTAATCTGAGATGATGCTTTACACGCTGGCGCGGCGAGATCTACCTTTCACGCTTTATCGCGTTATTCCGTGCTGCGACGAGACGAGACGCGCCACGCACAAATAAAACCGAACGCCGGAAAACGAGCCACGAATTATGGGGATCCTTGTGGATCTGAATCTGATCGCATCAGATCGGATCGGATCGAGCTACGAAATAAATAGAAGGGTATCTGAACTGTTATACGTCTGAAAGTTTGCCTTACACGGCCACCAAAGGAATATATAATGTAAAGAAACAATTCTGGATGTTACTAAAAAAACGTGTATTTCTCGTGTTCTGTCAAAAAAATTGTCATTCAGACAAAGTCGTAACGATAGCAAAGTAAAATTGGGAAACCACCGGTCAGAATGACCGTTTCCACATTTTTTATTTTTCAATTATTGAAATAGTAAAAATGATTTTTATAAGAAACTGTATAGATATTTTTAGTAGAGCACTTATTCATTTTTATAAGGGAACATGTACCAGTCACCGTTTATTAACAATCTATAAATGAATTATCGCCCCACTCGAATGAGCACAGCTGTCGGGCACGACAAAGTCGCGACCTGGATCTGCGACATTGACTAAAATCGCGATCGCGGTTCGCAATGCCCCGGATATGCGTGTATTGAACGGCTAGGCGCGCGAACGACTGCCCGGAAGTAATTAGCGTCGTATTCAAAGTTCCCCCCCCCCCCCCTCCGGAAACGCGGACTCTCGGACGAGGGCTGAAAGGGAGACGTATCTCGGTTTGGCCTACGATTATGGTAAACCGCAATGTGGGGGAGGAACGGTTCCCAAGACGTTTTTCCTCGAAAAGAAGCTACTCGACGAATCGTTGCGTATATATGTATACAGTACAGAGTGTTTCAAGCTTACATTATATTATGCACGTTTAATAATCCGTGACAGCTTGTCTTCGAATAGAAGGTGCCCGGAACGACCACCTCCGGTTCGGACGTGCCGAGAAGCGTCGTTTCAGATTCCGGTGTGAAAAAATGGGATGGAACGTTCAGGGAATACAGGGAGCGGGTGTCTTTTCGAGTACCGAAGTTTGCATACCGAGGTAACGAGACGGAGAATTTCTTTCACCCTCGTTCCACTCGGTTGTGTCGGTTTCTCTTTCTCTTTCGTGTGGTTGTGCATCGCGAGTCAGACGAGACGGAAAAATCTTCTCTTCCCGATAACTTTTTATCAGCGACGACTCCTGCGCGCAAGAAATATGAATTGTTAATAGGAGGTAAAAGCAATTTTGTGTAGTTTACATAACGCCGCGCCACCGCCGCCGATATATTCTTATTGTTAGTCTTCCCTGTTGCTCGTCCCAAGGTGGATATCGCGATGGCTCGCGCCGCCCCGCGTGGACTATGTAAATCGAGGCAACGTTCCATCGTCCTTCGTCCTTCGTCCTCGCTAAACCACCAGTCGCCACCATCACCACCCGCAGCGATCCGCATACATTAGTTTTTATTTCGCTTCTATGGGACTCTCTGGCTCGCTCGGGTTCTGGACTCTTCTGTCTTCTGTCTTTCCACTTCGTTTTGTTCGCTAATCGAACTACGTGGCGTCGTAATCGACAAAATCGACTCGTTTCTCATATTCCTCGATAATGCAAAGATGGAGTTTTTCAGTAATCAAAAGCGTTATAAAAGATCAATCTAGTCCGCAATCGCCCTCAAAACTCCTCTTTTTACGTCAACGAGACGTAATTTGCATTATTCGGAAGCATAAATGTAGCGATAGCTACATGCTGCCGAATAATGCAAATTCTTTTCTGAAATATTCTTTTTTCTTATTAAGTACATTGCAACAATCGCAGCAAACTTTGGCACATCCATTCTCTTCACGAGTATTCTTATAACTAGACTGCGGATCTTTATGCAAAATAAAAATTATTCGCATTGATTGTGGGACGCAGGTATAACATGGAAATTGATTTCATCCCTTAACAACTTCGTTACAGTAAAAGCAACATTACAACATTCTCGAATTTTTTAAATCTTTTACTGTTTTATATTTCACCCAACCAATTTCTTCATAACTGCATAAAGATCCGCAGTCCACTTATAACTATCGGAATTCATCTGAGAGCTACGCGCGTGAAATTCAAATGGCCACATACCTGCGAGGACTTTCCGAAAGTTGACTCTCACGTCAATCTCCGAGAGCAAAACATTTCTGAAGTACTCTCGAATGGATATGCAAATTGGGAGTACTCTCGAGAGCAACTATCGATAGAAACTGTCAAATCGGTACGTACCCTTACGGTAACAATTATTCAATTTAAATGGGATTTCGCGTGAAATGCACAGTATGACAAGAACACAATCAGCATGAAAAGATTGCGGATTAGCTTTGAAACAGTACCGATCCCGTCCTAACCAGATAGGTTTGATTCGATAGGGGAAAGTGGCTCCGCGTAAGGTGCGAACAAAGCAGCGACGACGGGGGCAAAAATTTAATAGAACCAGTCGAATGATCGATGTAAGATAGTTGACACGAAATAGCAAAGATTACGAGGAGGGTGTCGGTTGAGTGGTTAGTTGCCAACCGCATCGGACGCGCCGTGAACAAACGCTATTCCGAGATGAGCGATCGTCCCCCGGAGACCAGCCGGGACGTAGACGAGAGAAGACGAGTCGAGCAGAACGGAGAAGAGTAAAGCAGATCGGAGCAGAGCAGAGCAGATCAGAAACGACCGCGACGATTCGCCGTTTTGGCACCCCATCGAAACTCGTCGCTCGCTAGTCTTATCTCTCCACGGGTCCGCCGACCGCGCTAATGGAGCGATACCGACCGAATCTCGAGAAGATTCGAAAGATATATTGGCAAGTGTACGAGCTTACGGTCGCCGTAATCTCGGTTTCGGATCGGGGAGTCTTTGACGCGGCGCCGCAGTGGCCCATTCCCTTAAAATAGCTGGAATTAATGTGAAACTTTCCAAAATTAGATCGATTTGTAAGCTTGTTTTCCTTCGAAAGTCCCTCGCTCCTACAGCCCATACGGTCCCTTAATGTCAAATTGACCCAGTGGCAAGATACTAGTAATTCGAGAATGGAAATCTGTAGTAATACGAGATAAGCTTCAAATGCGATTATTCTCGTCGTTCAAACGTTTCCCCCTCTCAACCACCGAAATCCCAATTTTACGAGTTCTCCTTATTATACCATCAAACGAGAAGAATGGTAAAACAATTTCCAACTTGGACATTGATGATCGACATCAATCCGAAATAAAAGCCTTGTTGCGGTGTGTGGCAACGCGACAATCGGTAATGATGCGCAAGTAACAAGAGGTGTGAATGCTGTGCGGATTTCTGGGACTCCGGCCCACTGTGCGACACAGGAGAAAAGCGGTGTTCGAAAAGTTGTAAAACGAGCAGGTGGAGGCGGACCGCAGCGGTCGCATCGGTGGCATCGGTCGCCGGAAGTTTGCGAGCGGTAGATTCAGGTGTCCACGGCGTGGCGAGGGAATCCGTGAATCGGGTCGAATCACAAACGAACGAACGAAACGAACGAACCAACGGACGAACGAACGAATCTCGAATGGCATCTGCGAGGGCTACGAGTCCCCAACGTGACAATCGCGTCGCGTCCGTCAACGAGAAGGGAATAAAAAGAACCGGGAGGGTTTGCCACGGTGGGCGGGGGTTTGGGGGTTGGGGGTTGGGGGCGAGGGCCAGCAGAGAGACCGGCGAATCGACACAGGGTGTTTTAAAACGAGTGCTATCGATAATCGAAATCGCTTCGGGGGTTGCGGTTGCCCGGGGCTCTGGGGTAAATCTCTCTGCTCGCCCCCTTCCATTTGCGCGGTCGCGTAAAGTCTACATTGTGTGTGCACGATGCACTATGCACCGTTGCACCGTGCACCAAGGATAGCCGCCGCTCGAAAGCTACATTTTCTGGCCAATACCCAAGACTTCGTTCGTTGGATCTTCCTGTATCTTGGCAACTGACGCTCTTTGAAATTGCTAATAACGAACCTTACGCCGCAAATACACAAGTCAATGTGGCGGATTCAATGCACTGCCAGTTGCTATACAAATTCGGGAGACTGCAGTCTATCTTTTTATTCCAAAAAACATTGAATAGTGCTATTGAACCTGTAGAACCTGTAGCAAAAATTGCTGTACCATTAGTCACAATATTGTTTACATTATTAAATATGTTGATATCTAATCAATTTCATATACATAAAATGAAAAAATCATATACAATGGAATTATTCTAGTGTAATTTTCGATATTTAATTGCAATGATCAATGTTTAATTTTCGAGTTAAAATAGTTCCTATTGCAAAGGGTTAAAACGGTCGTGGCTTAACGATCGGAAGAAAACGTTTCTATAAATTTTCATGGGATATCTTGCAGAATAACATATATGTACAGTCAAGTATTATTATTAGACTGCGAATCTGTCTTGCGTAGACTATTGAATTTTTAAAATCTCTTTCTGTTTTATATTTCGCCGAACTAATTTCTTCATAAATGCATAGAGATCCGCTGTCTAATTGTTATAAATATAATGTTCATATTTTCAATATAGATTATCAGCTACCACGGAAATGTTCCGATCAAAAGATTAGCCTCCGATGCCTCGTTCCCGGCAAAAACTCAAAGTCACCTCGCCTCTTTCAAATGAGGCCGTGCATTTCGCACACTCTTGGAAACTTCGATAATAGAGACGGCTCGTTCGGAAGGGGTGCAGAACAAAAAACATCCCGAAAGGGGGACGACGACTGCGAGCCAAAAATGGTTGGAAAACCACAAACTATGTCGCGTCTCGTCGGTCGAAATCATGCGTTCGCGTGTGTGCGTACAGTTTGATTGGTCCGGCCACAGGTTTGCGGAATCACCGCGCGTGACCGCACTCTGATTTTTAACCGAACATCTGTTTCGATGATTATCGCGTGAAAAAAAGCGACTCGCGATCGTTTCGGTCACACGGTCGACAGTCGATCGGCCGCTGTTCGCAGGTGATCGCTGCGATCCTAGATCCTCGATCGCGACCCCGCCTTTGTTCCATCTTTTGAATAGTATTCAAGGTGCTTATCGAGCTTCCTGCCGAAACATCTTTGCGTGCACACGGAAACGCATGGTCCTTCCGGTTCTACGAACATGTACATTTTTACAAAATATTGAAATAGACAGAATTTGTAAAATGTAAAATTTAAAACACAGATTTCTTTATGGTCGGCGAATTGAAGTTGCGTTGTTTGGACGTTACGGACCGACTTCAGGAAAACGGAATTAACTTTCGTCCAGGTAGATTAGCGACCCGTCATGCTATTTGTCGGGTTAATTTTCGAAGCTATAATACATCACGTAAAAGCGTATGATTCGACGGTGCGGCGAGGGAGACGTATCGCTCGCAACCCTATTCCGTCCCTTCCGAAAAGTTCCAGCAAGCGAAAATTCTCCGTCTCGGGGATCGTTTGTTTCGTATTGTCCCGAGGACCGAGCAGGTCCGGGTTAAATGTACCGAACTCGAGATAATAAACAACAATAATACGTTCTCGAAATATATAACGGTGGGCAGATACCGCGAGAATACGAAATCGTTCCACGGCGCGCGGCCCGCGATCGTTCGTCATTTTTGACTGTCGCTTTATGGCGAAATGGTGAAATCGATAAGCTGCGAAAGGATACTAGTGTCTGGAAACCGGGGCTTTAAAACTGTTGTGATATCGATTTCGGTTCTTGACACGCTTGCGAACCTTTCTACAAACTCGAACCAGTCGATCGCAATACAAAAATTGTCTTTAATTGTTGCTACTCTTCGGGACAATACAAGAGGAAAGTGAAGAGTTGAGAGATTACGATTCCAGCGACGTTTATAGATACGAACATTTCGTTTTTCGAGCGGGGAGAAAGAAGAAAATTGAAAAACGCAGCCAAGTTTTCGATAGACTGGTTTTCACCGGGCGATCGTTACCGCGTTTTCTTGTTAGTCTCGCGACAATCTCGAGACGAGGCTCGAGAGAAACGTGAAATCGTGGAAAAGCAGCCAAGAAGTCGACGCGACGTGACGGGACGCGATGAAAAAGAGACGGGACGGGGGATAGGGACGTGAATCTATGTAGACGCAAAGAGAGAAGCAACGAGGTTCAATTTGACGAGGTGTAGGTAAACAAGGGAGATCCGCGAAGTTTGTTCGGGTAGAGGCAACTGCGCGACGTCCTTTAATTTGCGGTCCTTCTTCGATATCGGTGTGCGCCACGACGGAGCTCCGAGTAAAGAGATATGCACAGGGTGTGCCACAAGTTATGGTATAAATCAGGGTAATCCTTGCAAGAGAAAAATCACGGACGGTGCATCGGAGAAAAATGCACTTTTATATAATTTGATGAATATTGAAAATATTTATTCATGTTTAAAATTTGGTCGCTGAAGAATATACTTGCAGCAGTTTCAACTGTGTTTACAAACGTTTCTAGCTGCGTGCTTGGTAACGCGAAGACTTCTTGGAACGTTTCGTAAGCAACGTTATCTTTGTTTACGTTTTCCGGCGATAAACAGAGTTTTGGTACTTGCTGATCGTCTTCGTAAGCGAAATCATTCAAATGACGAACTTGGACGCAAATGTTTGAGATAGAATGTAGGGGGCATGACGTAAATTGAGAGCGACGCATCATCCGGCATCGTCTTGGAGAGAGTCGTGTTTTCGGCCTGTCCGGACAAACAGGAAGGGTGCCCTTCGGCAAATAGTTATTGTTTGGTGTGCTGTTTGATGTATGTACACCGCGGTGTACGTTTGCGCATCTCTCCGCGTTTCACTATGGTCATATTGTCGATAGATGTTAACCGTGTCCGATGACGCGTATCCTTTGAGTCGTTATCGTGATGGACGATCAAGGTCAGAGTCTTTCAATTTTTGTCGAATCTGCTTCGACGTTCAACAGTTAAAAGTAATTTCATTATTCTTAAGATCTTCTTAATCTTCCAGTAGTTATTTTTAAATCACAGGATATTTTGAGCCATGCGAAATTTCCGAATTGCAATTGAGGAACGTCTGAAAGTCGCAAAAGGAACGCTTAAAAAAAACGTTAACCACGATGGTCGTTCTAGAAACGTTCCTTAAGTGTGTCGGATGCGGAATAAGCATGCGTCGTGTATGCGATGCGTCCTCCTTTAAAGGACCCAGCGGGGGGACTCGCCTCCATCGTCAGGAAAATCCTGACTATAAAAGAGAAAGCTTAACCGCGCTCGATTCTCCGAATGACCGAAGGACTCTGTGTCTTAAAGGGACTGGCGACCAAGAGAGAATGAGCGAGAGGGGGAGAGCGAGAAATAGGGAAATGGAGAGAGAGAGAGAAAGAGAGAGAGAGAGAGAGAAAGAAGAAGAAAAAGAGGAGATAAAAGGTGGGAAGCGTGCGAGCTCGCGCGCGCGTATCTTACATTCAAAAGAGCAGGGATAAGACTAAGCTTTGGGATACGCGAGGATAGCAGAGGCAGCGGTTACGGCTGCGGTTGCGGCTCTGGCGAAAAGGGGCGGGGGTGCTTGCTCGCAGAAGAAGAAGTCGAAAGTCTACCGCGGGGGAAAATCCAGAAGGTGGGGTACGCAGGTTGTAACATGCAAATTTGAACCTTAAGGGTTTTATGTCGGCCGATATCTCTGAATCATCTCCCCTTCTCTCTGCGTCCCCACCAGTCCCCGTGCCCTTCTTCCCTTTGGTCGCGTCGATGGTGGCCTCCGAGGATTTCGACCGATTTTATCCGGACCAGAATTGTCTGTCGCGCTTCGAAAAGACAGGGGAACACCTAGCTGCTCGTTTCCTCTTTCGGAAATCCGAGCAATCCGTCCCGCGACCGCTATCTCCCGTCCATCTTCTAACGATCCCACGATCGTTCGAGAACCAAAATTAGAAAGACATCGTTCGGATGAACGTTGTTTTGACTTTGCGACGACCTTGGAGAGTCCCACAAAGGTCATGCTAGCATTTTGAAATGAAACTCCACATTTTTCATTACATTCAGTGGGTCGTGTTAATACTCGGACACTCTTAAAAAGACCATAACTTTTTAAAATTGGACCATGCGACTTGGATTTTCTTTAGAAGTTAGGACAAAGTTTACCACACTCACGCGAGGAAGAAATTTTTCAAAATTACAATAAAAAAAATCCAAGTCGCATGTTTCAATATTTAAAAAGTTCTCGTCTTTTTAAGAGTGTTCTTTTTAAGAATGTACATACATACCTACATTCTGCGAAGATGGTTCGTGATTGTCTCGGATAGACGCGTCGCGGTTGTTTTGACTTGCGACGACCTTGGAGAGTCCCATAAAGGTCACGCTAGTATTTTGAAATGGAACTCTACATTTTTTATTACATACATATGTGTCTAGATCCTGCGAAGATGGTTCGCGATTGTCTCGAATGTTGCGTCAACGAGTGCCGTTGATCGCATCCGAAGCGATCGGTTCGCAACCGCGCGCTTCCGAGTGCGCAGCATGTTTATGAAAGCGACGCGACAGGACTCTCGTATCCGATTCAATTTAGATTGCGATCTCGATCGGCGCGTTCCAATAAAAATACGCGGTTCGACCGTCGCATGAATTACGAGGCGCCGTATTAAAATGGTTCGCGATTCCGTATCTGATCCGGCGTCCCGCGCTTCCCGCTGTATAAGCAGCTCATTTTTTCCGGCGCGTTGATTTTTTGGAAAAATCCCGCTATCGGCGGGAACGATCGTCAATGAGTGTATCGGATCGGCTATGCCGACGCGGTGCGGGAGAACAGTCGGAAACAACGATGGGACAATCGCAATGGTTAGGTCGATACTACGTTTGCCATTTGAACGTTCATCCTTCCTCTCTGCATACAGACCTTTCTTCATAATCATGTACATCTTTGCTGTATGCGAGTAATCGAAAAATATAAAGTAGACAGACGTCGAAAATCTTCGAAATACCACAAAGGTTCACGTTAGTCTGAATTGAAAAATAAAGATTTGTATACAATATTTAATCGCACCTCTTTGTTTCTCGCTGAAGCGTTCCTATACAAAACTTCCGAAATTAAAAAATGTATCATGAATAAACGATTCGACGGTAATCTCGATGCAATTATTGTAGAGAGTAACGGAAGGTTCAAGCCAACTACGTTAACTGGTAAAAAAGATTCAGGTGCAAAATTGAATCACATCTTTTTAAATGTGCGCGGTAAACAAACGGCTTGACGGAGATCGATGCAATTAATATAGGGGTGGCGAAAGGTTCGCACCGACTGCACCACGACCAATGAAATGAAGATTACTCTATTGATGGGTTTGAAAAAAATCGAGTCCGGGGCGGTTTGAATGCACCGTGAATTTTCGAAGGGAAAGATGTCGCGGCTCGGAGGAGATGAGAATGGTTCTTGTTCGCGAGCATCTGCGTATCGTTGGCGCACGACGGAGATCGATCATGCGGATTTTAATATCTCGGCCCACATTGGCCAGGCGTTTGGTAGTCACGAGGCACTTTGCCCATTCATCATGGTAACGTAGTAGGTTACGGCACGGAGGGCGCGCGATTAGAATCAGTTACCCTTTACTTGCGCGCGCGAGCTACGAGCGAGCTACGAGCTAGCGCGTCCGTTTGCCGTCCCCGCGGTGATGGCTAACCCTTGATATCCTGGACAAGGATATCCCCTCGGGTGCCATCTGCCAAGGTTCGCTCCTTCTATCTCTCCTACCGTTCTCCTACCTTCTATTTCGCCGCTGCGTAGTCCTCGTACGCCCCCTCCCCCCTCGAGTCTCGAACCATCTAAAACCGTTCTCGAAAAATTAATAAGCCGAGCAGGGCAGGCTACTACGCCCTCTCTCTCTCTCTCCCTCTCATTCTCTCTCTTGCTCTCGTTATCTCCCATTTTCGAGGCGACCTTAACGAGCGAAGCCGAGGGCCGATAGCTATTGCGCTCCGATCGTATCTGCGCACCGACAACTGGAACTGTTATGAAAATGCTAGTCGCGATTTTAATTAACCCTCGGTCTGAAATAAAAATGGAAGGGACGATTCTACGTATTGCGTGCAACTCAGGACGATTGTTATTGGACGAGTAATACTGTAATTTCTACAAACGTATAATCTCGATACTTCTATCTTACTGTAATTACAACATGACCTTGACATTCTGAGCATATCACTGGACTGCGAATTTGTATGCAAAATAAAAATTTTATCTTCTATTTCGCGTCTACTGATTGTTACTATAAACGCATGAAATCCGCGGTATACGTATCACGTGTATATTAATTACATTATCTTTGATTTATAAACTTTACGCCGATTAGGGACCAATGCACTCAAGCGTAGCTTGTATAAAAATCTCTACGATTTTAACATCGAGAGTAGTGCTCCTTGTAAGATGTTGCCCGACTTGTGAACGGGATTGTGCACTCGCTGTTAGGAACAGGGACACCGAGTTGTTTCCAAAAAGGATCCCCGGGCTCTGGTAATCGACACGAGCCGTCGCGTCGCGTTGTCGGAGAAACAACCCTTCCACTGGCGTTTCCACTGGCGTTGCCACTGGCGTTGCTATTGCCGTTTGCCGTTGGCAGTGCCCTCGCGGCGACGGTAACCACTCCATGCGGCAGCGCACTAATTGCAGCCGCGGATGCCGATTACTGCTTCCCGGGGTTAATCCGCAGCGGCGTAACACACCGAGAAACATCGGGCCAGAGAGGCGAAACAGGTGGGCCGCTTTCAGCGAACGGTTGCTACGACGATGCGCGCGGTCAAACCGCTGCGGCACACTCGGCAGTCGTTCGCGGCAGTACAACTTGCTCGGTAATTAACCGTGATTAATACCGCCAATTAAAGAAACGCGGTGGAAACGCTCGAAACGAGTGTCGTGACTCCTCGGCGTCCTTTTCCCTCGCCTCCTCCTCGTCCTCGCCTCGTTCTCGCCGAAGCCAAAGTCGCTGGCGGAAACGGAAACGGAAACGGAAACGAGGCATTTCGATCGTTCGACCGCACCGGAGGGTACTTCGATCCCTATTCTTTGCAAAAAGTAACCGCGACAATTAACAAATTCTTACACGTAGTTAGCTCAATGGTTTCGGCGTCACGTGCTACCAATCTCTTCCGCGTTCATTCATTTCTTTAGACATCATTTTTTTACACTCCTCCTGTATGAATTTTTAGTGTATCAGCACAAGTCTTGCTTACTTGATAATGAAGCTTGCAATTTAATTTCCACTATCATTCGGTTCATTTCAGAACGAATAAATTGATATGCTGTGCTACTAGTATTATAACTAGACTGCGGATCTTTATGCAAAATAAAAATTGTTTGCCTCAGTTACAAACAAGAGGAGTCAGGCAGAAATACTTTTCTTCTTTTGACGATTTTAATAAGCTGAAATGAATGCATTGATATTTTTAAATATTTTTAATCTGTCGACTTTTAAGCAAGGCAACAGCGCCGATCACTGGTGACCACCACGGCAGTCAATAAGTGTACTGGCAGTTTCTGAATTATGTCGTACCTTTTACCTTTAGATATTGTCTCTTGCGACCTTGTTTTTCCGGTTAGTATAAGTAGAATGCAATTTGTATGATTAAAGGCTTAAAATCTGTAGGTTGTCCTGCACTCGCAAGACTACAAATATATGTCCAGCTTGAACGAAAATATTTTTTTAATATGGATTTTGGGGCCGAAATTCGCAACAGAGATTCCCCGGAGCATTTCGGGGAACCGAAGGCGAATAAAAAATCGTTTCGAAAGATCGGAGGGAAGGAAAACACTTGTTGGACGATTCTCCGCGGCGACGCGAACATAATGGGATATTTTCGAGAGTAATCTCTGCCTGCTCCCGGAAAAAATCGTTCGGTCGAATCGACGTTACCCCGTGTGCTCCCTAGGCTCGAGAATTTATGCGCGTTTTCAAGGGGAATCTAGCCGTCGAAGGAGCGAAGGGGATCCCACGCGAGACGGCCCATCGTTTACCCGTTATTTATTTCTCGAAATTTGAAAATTATACCGCATTTAATACACATCGGCCCCGCTTCCTCCACTCCTTTTCATCCCCGTCGTATAGGTCCCCGTGTTTTATTCATGTCGCAATAAATAAGGAACAAAAGAGTAGTTTGTGAAAAACTCTGACGCGACCGCACGGCTTACGAGTTACGAGTTTACGAGTGTACGGTATACCGGGTATCGTGCGTTTGCCAATGGTATCCGCACGCTCGAGATTGAAAATTGAAATAGTAATGGCCGGACTTCTTTTGTCAACAGTCCTTAGGTCGGCACGGTTCTTGTGTGCGAGCCATTTCACATTAGATCAGCGGTTTCCAACCTTTATGCTACTACGCCTCCTTGAAAAAAGAAATTTTTTCTGCGCCTCCCTATCTTTTATTTTTTTAACAGATATAATAATGTAGACGTGTTTTAAATAATAAACACTTATTATTTAAAACAATTATTACAAAAAAAATTCAAAACTACAAATTAATTTTTTATTAACACCTTGCACTCGCGGAACTATTTTAACACGAAGATTAAATTTCAGATTTCTTCTGACCTAGAATATTTCTATCCTATATGATTTTTTTCATTTTATGCCTATTAAACTGATGCAATTTACTCATGCAATACTCAAAAGTTTATAGTAATTTATTTGATATGAAATATAATTTAATAACGCAAGAATTGTTTTACATTAATGATATAGTGTGCTCGAGTTAAAAAATTTTGGCGCCTCCCCTGGCAATATTCCGTGCCTCCAGGGTGGAAACCGCTGCATTAGATTGCACAGAATTTGTCACGTAGTCCACGATTTCTTCCAAACTCGTAGGATTTACGTGAAATCGAGCTCCATTAAATTTTCTCTTAAAATTATCGATCAAGCGATTCTTGTTTATAATTTTTGAGATAACGAACAGTTTGTGGTACGCTCGAGTGTAATCATTTGTTTGGAACACCCTGTATATGTGAGAGCGTGCATTTGTATCGGCGAAGCGAATCGATCGTTGCGAGACTCGCTTTCTTGATCGAACAGAAAAAGGTAAGAAGTCGGAAATTGGGGAAGAGGAGGCAAGGTAGCAGAGGTATCGGTGCGTGCGCGTGTGTCAAGGGGGTGGAGAGACAGAGAGACAAGAGAGAGAGAGAGAGAGAGAGAGTGAGGGCGAAAGAGGCGAGGTAGAATCGGCTCGGCTCGGCGACAGGACGAGGGCTGGCTTTAACGAGACTACCGCGCATTAGCCCGCGTACTGCAATATTAAGCAGAGCACGAGTGTTTTGCACCGAACTTGGGTTCGGCCATGCTGGATATCGATTTCGACCCACGGACCGGACGAGGTCGCCGTCTCGTTACGTCCACGCCAATTTTCCTTCTTTTCGTAGACTGTTGCACAGCTGCTCCCTTCTCCTTATCGGTGCCCGTGTCCGAAGAGAGACAGAGAGAGGGAGAGAACATACAGCGGTGAGCAGAAGTGAACACGCTTTCAACATTTCTGGAAATATATTAACCCCTCCTGATCCAAAGTTTCCCCTTCCTTTATGTCTCAGATCTACCATTGTATAAATCAAATAAATTCTTATATAAATATAATTTTAATAATGAAAATGTTCTACGTCCATTCTAGAAGATAGAAATTGTATGACAATGTTCGTACCCGTTTAACAATTTCAATAAATCATAATGTGGCAGTGTTTTCCACTGAAAATTTGCACAAAAAATTGAAATAAGAATATGGAAAGTAGTGTATACAGTTGCATTAACCCTCCGTGTGCTGTGCCGGAGTCATTTTTGACCGGGAACATCCAAATTGTTATTTAAGTACTCAATTTGTGGCAATTAAACTAACTGAATAGCTGTTTCATTGAGGATATCGGAAAGACTATCATGAAAAGTAAATTTTTAAAAATTATTAATTAGAGCTCTGAACGGTCCTCAGCATTGTCAATTATATAGCTATAAAAATCGTCCGTTGTTCAAGGGTTAAAGCCATTACCATTTCATTACCACGCTTGTTGTATGTTCGGTTTTGCGCTAAGTATTTATCAAAAACTTAACATTTAAGACAGATGCTTCCTGCTTCTAGTACAGCAAGTATTCTGAATTCTGAATGTAAAGGTTATCACACACAATCGACGTCAGCACGCTTGAATTGCATTTAAAGGTAGACACCGTGGAGGCCAGTGTTATTTGATGTTTTGATTTTTCGACCAATTTCCAGTCGATCTCACTTCAGCCGAGGGAGAAGGGTCGATTGGCAAGTTGGAAATAGTCTCGAAGGAGGCGAAGATTTCTTCTTCGGAGTCAGGGTGGTTTAAGCATAAGCAAAGCAGCGAAGCGCGCATACACCATCGAATCGGACGAGTTGAAGCGGGGCTCGAGTCGCCACGGGAAGAGCAGATTAAATATTCAAACGCTTTCCATTAACGGACCGGACCGGTTTATACTTATCGAGGATAAAGTCAAAGGGGTGGTTCGGTTAGTCACGGTTCGGATGAGAAATAAAGGGTAATTATTGTAGCGCGACGCCCACGATATTGTTCCTCTGGCGACGAGATGAAAGGTTGCTCGATACTAATGCTAACGCTTACGCGAAGCTAATCCGGAAAGAAACTTTCCTTCCCCTTCCCCGCTGATGGATAACAAAAACCAGCGTTTTGTATACATTGATAATCTACATTTCGTCGTTACAGTATTCGGGGCGAAAAAGCGACGCGAAAACTCGAGGCCGGCACGAATTAGCTCGACGCAGTGTCACTCGATTGGGCATTATTCGGATAAAACTTTGCTCGTGTAAACATAACGACGAAATAATTAATAGCTGTTTGTTTGGAGAATATTTACTCGTCATTCGTTATTCACGATAAAGAACGATTAATACACGAATGTATTTATAAATCGTACTTTTATTCAAAAGTTGTAGATAAATTGAATTCACCGAATGCTTGGTGATTTATTTCTCATCGTTGTTAACAAAGCGATAAAGATACCGAAACCGAAACGAGAGGGTGCAGAGTTATCCGAAATATTTACCGCGTCTCGTCTCATCTGATCGCGCGGCCTATCCATACGGTTGTAACGATTTAATTCATATGTAAATGGAGTGGGGAAGAGCTTGGGATAAAAGTCACGGAGCTAGGTGGAAAGGGCGCGCCAACGATTCGTAAGTGCGTACGGCCCACCTCGTAAATCTGTAACAGGATACTCGAGCAATTAGAATTACGCGGTCGGCTGCCGACGCCATTAGTCCTGTCTACTTTTTATCGGCGAGCAAAATTCCCTCTTAGAGCCAGTCTCCTAATCTCGGATTTTACTGCTCCTCCTCCTCATCAACATTATAATCCTGCCTATCCTTATCCCATAAATAGACTCGCAAAAACATTGCCAATTTTCTCTTCTTGGAACAAAATGTCTCGGTCTCAAGAACTCTGCTTTGAAAGTTGGGGTTGCTGCTGAGAGAAAAAATGTTCGGCGTGGAAAGGTTGATGATTTCAATGAGTCAAAAGTAATTCATCGATTCTCCGATTCTTTTGATCTTAGTGTTTCAAATTGCAGGTAATCTTCGTTATAAGTAACATGAACTTATTACAAGAACTACGCGTACCAATGAACCGGCAGATTTCAAAAATTGTTTAAGAACGGGCGAAGCTACTTTCCATTTCTTGATAGAATTAGTTGGCCATGAAATTACAAAACACAAATATGAGAGAAACGATTAGTGCTGAAGGAAGATTGTTACTCTGAGATATTTGGCCACTGGAAGTTCCTATGAAGATCTTCAATTCAGTAGTCCATATCACCTCAATCTTTAAATTAAATTTTTAAATTAAACCTCAATCTTTAAATTAGAAGGAGAATATTTAAAGATAAAAAACAAAGACATACTATTAATACTTGTTAATAACTATCCACAAACGGTTAAACCAGTTGCATGTCCAACCGTGTCGGCCTAGAAATTGTACAACCGCACCACACACGTTGCAATTGTCTTTCAGACTTGAAGCAACTTAATTTGTACGATCTGTTGTACATTGACATTGTGATCCGAGCGGGGCTTGTTTGAAGACTCGACGAGTGATTCGTCTAGAGCTATCGAGATCGAATGAGCAATTTTCCGACGACGACGAGTAAAAGGTGAAAGAGGAAGGAAAAGGAGGAAACGAAGAAGGGTCGAGGGAGGTCCTTGACACGATCGTCCCGGCGCGGCAATGTCGGCGGGAAATTGGTAGCATGCGACGAAGCGGATCGGGATCGAGATCGGGATCGGAATCGGGGTGGTCCTGTCGAGCGGCAATTAGTCTAGCCGAGCAGCTAGCGCGCCGTCCGGATCATCGTCGACAGAGAGTTTCGCGTAGCTTCGACCGTCCGTCCCGTATTCCGTGATTTATGTTTGCCATACATTACCCACCGAATAATCCCACGAAAGGGTATACCGCGTTCGAGACACCCCCTCGACCTCGACGTCTGTGGACGTCCGTGGACGCTCATGTCCCCACGGCACGGGTGCGAGGGTCCGCGCGTACGCTACGCCTGCCACCCGGCGTTTAACCGCTACTCGCTGATCGCTCTATCTGTTTCAATTAAAACCATGCTCCCCGCTCACGGGGACAATATACTCGACTGGACTGTCCTGTCCTATTCTATTCCGTTCCGCACTGTTCTGTTCTGACGCGTCCCGCCACATCACGCCACGCTGCCCCGATCCTGGATGAGACCACTGTGAAAAGTGCTTTTATTGGCTAAAACTGGGTTCCTCAAGTTTCATATCGTTACTTTACAAGAAAACCGGCATAACTCAAAAAATTGCGATTGTCCGCTTATTTTGCAACCGCGATACGCACGTTGCAATTGTCTTTTAAATGGTTGAAGCAACTTAATTTGTACGGTTTATATGTTCGTAAAAAAATTGCGATTGTTCCGCTTATGTCATAATCAAACTAAAAAAGTGGTGTATTTTTATGTGGAAGAGTGTCACACACAAATGTAATTCACTAAAATTAGTTAGCTAAGCCCTTTAGCTAGAATTGAAGTTTTTTTTAAAGGAAAGTGTCACATAATTTGGCTATTAAAGAGTAGCTCTCGCGGGTGAAAGAGGCTCGATATCCAGGAGAATCGTAAAACCAGTACATATAACAGTGCCAGCTCCTCGGGAATCTGGATTTGAAAATTCGGGGCGCGTCGCGGACCGGAGAAGATCGTTGGACTCGCAGAAAGGAGTGTATTGTCCCTTTGTCGTCCGTTTCGCGGCAGCGGGATAGCCATTATCGTCTGGATTAGGCTCTCGGTTGAAGATCGAGGTGCGAGAGGCGTAAGGCGCGATGCCGTTACGCTCTCTAAATGGCTTCGCGCTCGGCGGAACCAGTCATTTGCGATAAGGGCTTGTTCGCAGTTGTCGCGCGCCTCGCGCCTAGCATCGCGACTCTAGAAGAACAGAGAGGAAGATAGAGAGAGAGGGGTGAGAGAGAGAGAGGGAACTCCTTTTCGTCCGGGAAGCCGACACGGGAGGCTCGAGATTGCGACAGATCGAAGAAAGAGGAAAGACGAGAGACCCTCTTCCCCTCGCTGGCAAACGCTCGCAAACGCTCCGGAGGAAGATGGAGGCGAGGTGAAGCGTGGGAGGAGCCGGCAAAGAACCGCGGTAACGGGAACGATAGCGGGGCGGAACTGAATAGCGACGTTACAATCAAAGCTTAATGCCTTTCAGAGCGAGCCAGACGATTCGAGATTCGCGCGCGAGTTCACCTCCAAGATGGTAATTTTCTGGCGAACGACGTGCCACCGGGTTCCGACGGGAGTCGAGCCTCCCCGTCCTCGATATAATCGAAGTGTGCCGGCTTCGACGTTATCAGCCCTCGCGGCTTCTTTGTGTAGAGTACTTCCGGAGAGCTCTCTCGGAAACTCTCACGCGAATTCTTTTGTCATTTTTCTTATTTATCCATCCAATTTTCACGTGGACCAGCGAGCCATCAAGGTAAACAAACACCACTTGAGTGCTACGCTGGTGGAGTACACAAACCAGAATAGGGATTATGTATTTTTGGGCGATCTTGGAAACAAGATACCGGAAGTACGCTTTACGAAGATACGGACCTTTTCCTCGTGGTTTATTGCTGCGATTCGATTGCTGTTTATCGGTGTGATCCATTGCCGCGAAGCATCCCGCGCGTCCTGGACATCGATCGAATGGGGGTACGAAAATGACGATGATGAGAAGGAGCGTGGCGTCGCGACTCGAGAAGAGGGAAGGAGAAGAGAGGGGGAGAGGAGAGGCGACCCAGCCAAGGCGCTAGGGAGCAATTCCCTTAAATGCCCTGTCGGCCGCAAAAAGCCACTCCGTCTAAAAAACAGCCTGGTGCGTCGCATCCCCTCTTACCTCCTCTCACCCCCTCGCATAACCTCGCATCCCCCTCGCACTCGTATATGCGTGTCGACACCCGCCACTCGATCTATCGCGCTTCGGTTTCTTTCGGCCGGTCTTTTTCCTTCTCCGGATTATATTGGTCTTTATGGCACCGATAAAGTGCACCGTCGATCCCGTCACCCTTCGCACCTCGACCCTTCTCTCTCGTGGCCACGACCTCTCCCTTTAGGTGCTGCGAGCCTGAATTTGACGTCTTGCCCTTGCTCTGCTCTTCTCCCTCCTACGAGAATCGACGGAGATCTCGAAAGCGTCGAAGAGACCGGTCACTGGTCTTCGGCCGTTGATCATTGGTCAGTGCTATCAGCAACGAATCGGCCTGGTCAAGCTTCGTCTCTCGCACAACGTCAGGTAGTCTACTTTCACTTGAAACCAAAGATAACCTTATATTATAACGGAAGTGTACATTACTTTATAAAAGTCACAAGCATGCGAGCATATCTGTGGTTGTCAGGAAGAACGCCGCATGTCACATAATTTCACTTTCGAGATATTGCCGTTTAAAGATCTGATCACTAATCCTTTGACATAGAACATCGGTTAAATTGCATTATTTTTTTGAGCCTTTCGAATTTATTTTCACGACTTTTTTTCTGGTACATACATAAATCCTATACTATAGAGCTCAATTAATGTATGAACTCGATTTTTTTGAAATTGTGACATGCGACCACAGATGTATCCACATTTTCAGCAATCTTTCTTCGTATTGTATATCCAAAGATTTGTTCAATAATTCCTCAAGGATGCAATCTCAATAATCGTAAATTGTCCCGTAAACCTAGTGTTAACCCTTTGAGTTAGGGACGATGAACAGAACCCAGAACCTAATTAAAAAATAAAAAACGTAAATTTACGGGAGTAGCACATAAAATAAAGATTTTGAAAACCGTATATTTACATCAAATATAATTATTATTATTATTATATTTATTATGTACGGACCGAAGTCCTTTTATACAAATGTTTACAATAGAACAGAAAAAAAGAAAGTCTTAACGTAAAATTACCTAAGAAGGGACATGCACAAAGCGTAGGAATACAGTTACGATATTAACATATAATCGTGCGTAATTTTCTTTTGAATGTTTGTGACGAATCATTAAAAAAGTCAATATTACTATATAGTGTGTTTGAGTTCCCAATAATGCGATTTAAAGGATTTATTAATCCATATGCGGATTTGGATTTAAATGTTTGAAATCCTAGTTCTCAAAACACGTTCAGAGAGCGACAATCAATATTATTATTAATCAAATTAAAAATAAATATTCTTCTTCGAGCAGACAATGTTTCCAGGTTGACTGTGTTTAATATTGCAGAGTAATCTTGATCAAAGATTGACATTGGATTATTTACCTTATATGAACAAAACCTGAGTTTATGCTGCACTCTCTCGAGCATGATTTCGTAATTAAAGCTTTTCGGAGACCATATAATCGAAGCATATTCTAACAGAGGACAAGGGTAATATATAGCAATCTGAGTGTGTGAATTGAATGAAATAATGGTTAATTTTTGTAAAAAAAAGATAATAAAATGAATCGGACTTTGACGCATTATACTCCCGCTGTTAAATAATAAGAAGGTAATAGTTACCACAATGAAAATCGAATTTGCAGTCTAGATCTTTTTCGATGTTTGCGACGCTACTTGACGAGGCGCCTTCGAGACGATTTCCCCGAAAGCATCCGTGTCGAAACGATGCTCGCGCTAAGCGTCGCACAGTGGTCCGAATCGTTTACTACATATGTATTAATGTTCTCCTATTTTTTCCTCCTACATGTCCTAATTGCGGTATAAAAACAATAAACTTTACCAAATGCTGCAATTGGAACAAACATTTCAAAATAAATGTCTGCAGTGACAAAATTGTTCTTCCAGTCGATGCTTACTACAACTTGTTAAATACAGCAGTAGACTTTAAATGGTAAACTCGTCTGTAATTAATAGACTACGGATTTTATGCATTTATGACAAAAATGAGTAGGTGCAATTTCAAATAACGAAAATATTGGGAAAATTTAAACATACTATTATATTATTTTCAACCTACTAGACATAATAGGGAAGAAAATAAATTTCTATTTCACTCCAATTTGTTGCAATTCAGGTAAGAAATTCTTATTTTGCATAAAGGTCCGCAGTCTAGTAATTAATAAATATAATCTGTTCTCGATGTTCGATCGATTGTAACGCGATAGAACTTGGTAGTTCAAGAGTAGAACTAAAAAGAATGGGAACCGAATTTAATTGATCGAACTCGATCGTCGAATTCGAACGACAAAATGTTGATCAGGCGTCGGCGCCGGCGCCGCACCCCGACCCGTCGGTTTTTCCATGTTTACAAAATCGAATCGCATCGCGAATCTCGCGGCACATTGGACGGCACCGCGATATTTCCAATATTTGAAGCGACGACGGAAGTTGCAGTCGCTGCAGGAAATGAAACGCGTGTCTAATTTCCAATGCCTCTCGTTCTCGGTCCTCGGTACGCGAGCTGCCGCGCTGCTGGCCGGCCGATCTTTCATCTTTTGCTCTTCTTTTCGCCTGACAGTCGCAGTCGGTGCCACACGATCGAAACAGCGAAGGTAGTCCTCGGATTTCGCGTTCCGAAAACCTCCTCCGAACACCTATAGAAGTATCCAGTAGGTGTCTATCGAACGAGGAAACAATTTTATTTTCCCTGTTTTCCCGGTTCGATCGTGAACGTTGAACTTTGGCCCGAGGTTGTGCAAAACGAACGATGATTTATCTGTTACTAAGAATAAACGCGTCCGATAGTTTCGTCTCGTTACACTGGAACCTTATCTTTGGGGATTATGTTTTATAATCTGTTATTTTTGTGCCGATCGCATATAGTATCATTTCTTCTCTTAACACTAACCGTACCGAGTACAAAAGGTGACTGTAAAAATTACAAGACTGAACTGATTTAGATTTCTCACAATTTCGATAACAGTACATGCTTGAATAAATAAGTTTATGTAATAATTTCTAATGGAAACACACACACACATCTTTATAATTTCAATAATTGAAAAATGAAAAGTATGAAACCGTTCATTTGTTCGGTCGTGGTACGGTTAGTGTTAATAATTTTATTAAATTACGGGCAGTATAATGGACTTCTTAATCATATCTAATATTCACAATATTTTACGTTTGTCACAAATGCATAAAATCCGCAGACCAATTATAAAACAGATTGAAAGCAACGCGTAGACCTGATCCAGCTCTTTCAATTCTTTTTCTAGTGGGTCTTTTGAAACAGTCCGCCAATGTCGGTGTATTGATACAAGAGAAAAGACGGTGGAACGATAGAGAAAGGGCATTTCTACTCTGTGTTCTCTCCTCTCTGCTCTCTGTTCCCTCTGTTCTCCGTTTTCTCCGGTTTCCGATCTCGCGCGATCCTCTCCGGCGCTGGGTCCTCGCTGCTTTGTCTCGAAACACGCGGAAAACTTTGACTCGAGAAAGAGCTCGGTTTCTTGCGGTGTGCTTGGGCTCGGGCTTGGGCGCCTATGTTCCTGGACAATGCGCGAACTTCTGTAATTAAAGTTATGTTCCCGCGTCGAGACTAAGTTACACGGAAAGTTCTGCCTAGGCGCGCGGTGCGGTGCCTCTTTGGTCCGCGACGCCGTCCATGGACCGCTTGTCTCTTATAAACTGTCAGGTTCGTTCCAAATCTTATCTGAACCCGTGAAAAGAGTCTCGGGGAGGAGTCGTGTTCCCCTTTAGACCGGGAAAGTATCGATGATCCGATACCGAACCGAGTCGGCGACATGCGGTGCCAGAAAATCTCCAAATTAACCAAAAATGAAATATATAAAAAAAATTTTTTAAAATCATGCTTATATTAAAATGCACTAAAAAGGAGAAAATAATTTCTTTCCTGGTTCTCCATAAAATACCGAATCCAGTTAAATGATTAATAATATCTTCCCCCAAAATTTTAAGCAATTAGTTCAAAATTTCTTCCGTTATAAAATTAGTGTCGGAATAGATAGAAAAATTTAATATAAATTTAAATAAAATCGTGACATTAGTGACTATAAATAAAAGCGTGGAGCGTCCACGAAGATTACGTCAATCTAGTTTAGCACTATAATTCCACTATTCTATAACTCCACCAACAATCCGATTACAAAACTTCTCTATTTTTTATTATTTTTTTACGGGACTTTCACGAACATGTTTATGACATTCTTCTGATTAAAATGACACTAAACAGCTTGTGGATTGTTGGCACAGACTTTCCCTGTACTCGATCCAGAAGAAAGAAGTCTCGATCGCGTGATCTTGGTGACCAATCGGTATTCCCATCGACAAATCGATTACGTCGCCAGATAATTCAACGATTTGTCCACGATAAATCCTGCCAGTTTCTAGACGACAATAGTCAAATAAAGAACCGGAAAGTTTCGCGAGCGAAATACGAGGTGCAATTCGATTCCGATATGAGAATTGAAAAATATCCGAGCTCGGTTGCCTACTAGACAAGAGATGGCGGGGAACGTGGAACATGGAACGCGAAACGCGCGAGACTCGGATAAGGAAGTGGGGCACGAAGGTGGACTGGGTATTTGCGAGATAACACCGCGGAACGAGATAAGGGTATTCGTTAGAGTCTCGTAGGAGTACGTCTTTTACCCTCGCGCGAAAGCTCGCCTGAAACGAGCAAACCCGTCAGGGACTGTGGTTTATAGCACTGTTGGCCATTATTCGAATAGAATTTTGTTCGAACCAGAATAACAAATAAACACGTTTGTTCTTAATCAGTGTTAACCCGAAGATTGTTAACCCTTTTCTTCTTTTCATTTTATAATACCTCTGATACAATACTTCAATGTTTAGTCATTTATTAACACTAAACCTACCGAGTACTAAAAATGTTTTAGCATACAAAAATGACAAGGCTCTATTTATTTAGATTTCGTGCAATTTTTATTACAATATGTGCTTGGATAAAGAAATTTATCGAATCAATTTCCATGTAAGTAGCTTCACAATTTCAATAATTGTAAGAGGAGAAATATAAAACCGGTCATTTGACCGGTAGTGGTAGTGGTTAAATACGCACAGATGTAGAACAGATAGAAATGTAAACAATACTTTATCACTCGGAATATCGAATGTTCGTGAACGATGGAAGTTGATTTTACGTCGAGAGGATTGACCGTTGGATTTACGTTGATTGGACAAGTCCTATTGACCGAATAGTATACACCCTTAAGGTCTTTGACCTCTCTTTCAGCAAAGTGGATACATTCTCCCACATTACCGTTTCGAAAATATGGATAGTAATAGAAAATTTGTAAAATACAATAGACAATTTGACCGGGGTTGACGCGCGACGACAATTTCTGCATTCGTTCACATTTTTCCCGTTTGCCACCGACGACTCTATAGTCTCGTGTGCGTCGATAATTCGAGGAACAAGCTCGAAACTTTGGTTCTGTGGATGGGTATAGGTTGGCGGTTAGGTTGGTCTTGCGGAATAACGATATTCCGTGGCGGGGTGTCGGTCAACGGGTGGAAAATCTGGACGGCTTCCGATCGAGCAACCATCGAACGCGTCCAGACCAGAACGGAGCAGACCAGAGCAGAGCTGAGCAGAGTCGATAGAAAAGCGGAGAGGAGCGCGACTGAGCGCGAGAGACCGAGAGAGGCCGAGAACGAAACAAGAGTAACAGGAAAAAATAGAAAGCTCGGAAACGGGAGAGGGTGGCGGAGGCGGGCGGGAGGTCGGTTGTGCAGGGTTGGGGGTGGCTAAGGAGAGAAGTAAAGGTGAAAGAAGGCAAGGAAAAGGTTGGTTGACGCGGTAAGGCGGAGCGTGGAGGTGGCGAAGGCGGGGCGAACAAAGTTTCAGAGGCGTGATGTATCGACGGAATTCCAAAGTCGGAACTCGCGTGCACCGAGAGGTTCCTCTCCGATCGAACGAAATCGTGATTCGCGACCTTACACTCTCCGCGAGCGCTCTCATCGCCTGCTATAGCGTCTCTGACTGTAACGCTGAAGATCCCAAGTTCAAATGCCTATTATTTTATTTTATTTCTTCTTTAAATGTATATTTTCAACTACTAACCAATTTTTATTGTATTACTACAAACTTAAAGAAATAAACAAATTCCAAGACTGCGCACAATAAAACTTTGGTGTATCAACCATCGCACAAAAATAAATTGTGAGAGTATATTCAGAAATATTAATGTATTATAACATGTTTTTAGTTGCAGCAACATTTCTGGTGTTTGTTAGACGATATATTTAAATGTTGACAGATTTTCGTTGGGCCAATGGAGTATAATCGTTGGAAACTCCACGTTACTTAACCGACTATAATATCTGTAGGCCCAACGTTGGATATTCGTTGGCAAATTGACATAATTTTTCGCAGTTGGGCCCACGTTGAAGATTTGTAAAACCACTAACCATTCCCCAACAAACTCCCAACTCTCAGCCACCGTTGGCCAACCGTAAATGCTACTAGGGTTGTCTCGCCGATTCGTTCTTGATACAACGAACAGCAACATTCAATAGAAAATCATTATTTACGCTGTAACAAAAACTCAAGAACGATTAATAATCACTGGTTTTCCACCAGTTCATAATACTACTCCCACAAATGTTCCTTGCAAATTGTACACTGGATTGTCTGGCTTTTGTGTAGACTAACCTTGAAGCTTGAACGACTAAGAGTTTGGTAAAGACTATGCACCCGAAGCTATTTTGTCCTCAGAATCCAAACATTTCGTCCGATCTAGAATATTTACGTCGATCATGTAAGACCTTTTTGATGTTGTCAACGAAAAATCCAATGTATTTGTTCGTACCTTGTTTTTGAGCTTTTGTAATTGATTGAATACAAAGACGTTTGATAATACAAGATTTGCTTTCAATCACAGTATAGTAATATGTGTGGCAAGAACACGAGGCAGCAAAAGCCATCGCATCGGTTACTGCGAGGCAATCATGGTATTCGGATCTGCATGTGCTACTGCGTACATGAAACATGTCCAAATATAACGAACATTGGACTGCCAGAGAACTTTGACATCGTCGGAAAATCTGCAAAAAACGAACTCTGGCTCGGATTGTCTGAACATACAAACAACACAAAGCATTGAATTCCGATAAAAAACCAGGGTTAATAATAATAGTTATTATTAGTGACTCGATAGTGAAGTTTGAGTCTTGCACTATACTTTCGTTCATTTCGGAACGAATGAATTAATAAAACTTGTTGGAAAATATTCGATTTCGCGATTCCATCGAAAAGGAGAGAAGGTTTCGCGTGGCCACGGCGAAGATAAGAATACGATGCATAATCCATCGAACCGGAGGATCGACGACGAAGGATAGTTAGGGTGTGAATGGTTGAAACGATCCAGCGCGGCGCGGCGAGGAACGGAGCTCCGGTCTACGGTCGAGGGAGAGAAAAAGGCCGATGGAAGAGGCCCGGAGAAAATGGGAGGAACGGGAGAGAGAGGAGCGGGAGCGAGAGCCGCGATCCATCAAGAAGACAAGAGGGTCTGGGGTGATGTATCCGAGGATAGGTTGACCTCTGCGCCGGACACTATAAAATCACCCTTAAACATTCCTTCCGAAAACGATCGAGCTTCCATCGCAACGGAGGAGCGATTTTTTTGGCTTCGGGTGCGCGCATCTCGGATTCCCTCGTCGAGGCAGGCAGACCAGCTCTCGAAAAAGAACTTGCGGTTCGGGTGCTGCCTCGCGCTTCGGTCCGTTCTCGTTCGCCCGAGAATTCCGTGACGACCGAAACATCTGGTTGGAGAGGGTGCGACTACGACGACTACCACACGACTACCACGACTGCGACGACGACTACGAGCCACGAGATCCAGGTCCCGAGTAGAAGAAAAAACGGAATCTCCGTGTGTACGCGAGGCGAGGCGAGGAGGAGCGCAGGGTGAGGCGAGACGAACGCGTCGAAATATCGGATGGCGTTTCACTGTATCGTTCGCGTTCCATTGAAAATCACCACCCACCCTCCTAGAGAAATGTCACGGAACGTCGGAAATTGGAAAGCTTATTCATATTTTTTCGATAGACGATAATGCGCGCCACGGCGGATCGGGCACTTTCATTCCGCATACGTAATGCGAGAGAGCGAGAGAACGAAAGAACGAGAGAGGGTAGAGAGAGAGAGAGAGATTCGAGGCTGCTGGGCGACGGATGCGAATTTCTCGATGCGCAACCCCAACCCCAACCCCAACCTCGGTCGCAGCCCCAGCCCCTGCTCCCGTGCGTAGCTCACGGCCCACGGCCCATGGTCTACCTCGCTGCCACCCACAACCACCACCGCAACCACCGCAACTATAACCGCCCAACGGCTTCGCGTTATTTCGTAGTTGGTCTTTTCATTTTCTCCGAACGCGGATCGAAACCAAGATGCACCAGTCAACGGAATTATAAAACACCCTCGAAACTGCCACAGTCTTCTGTATTCTAATACAGAGCTTCTGTATTAACCCTCGACCTTGAATGAGCATTTTTAGAATTTTTCATTTTCCATAGGAATTAATTTACAGATTGAACAGTTCTGTTTCGTTTTTGAATGTTTCTTTGAAGATTGACAGCCAAAAAGCTAGAAATGTTTCTGAGAATTTTATGTATGAGGTTGTTGCATACGAAATGTCCGATTTTTAGCAATGACATTAAACAAACCCAATTTTCTACCCAATGTATTCTATCTACAAATTTCAAGTTTCTTGATTGTATTACGGTAAAAATAAGATATTGTGATCATTTACATGATTATTATCTTGATTTTGTAGTTCTTTTTTACCATCAACGACTAGTAAGTTAATTAGTCACCACATTTTGACCAAGAATCACATAAAAGTTATTTTTCCAGACACATACCAAAAGGAATACACGACAGTCGCGTTGGTTGACGTTGAAATAAACTCGATTTAAAAGTAAAATTATACATCTAAATTAAAATTGAACATACAATATTAACACTAAAGGTACCGAGCTCTAAAAGCAACAGGCACGTGGTTGCCTTACGAAAATGACAAGAATTAATTATAATATGTGCTCTAATAAAGATATTTATTAAATCATTTCTTATGAAAGCATATTTACAATTTCATTAATTGTGAAATAAAAATATCTAGAACCTTATGTAATAAACCTATAGACTGTAACAGAATTTCTTGATCGGAACGTTTTATAAGAGTTGCATTCTAAAATCGGACATTTCATATGCAACAACCTAATAATTTCATGTTTAAACTGAAACATACATACAGCTTTAAAGTCGACGGATTGAAAGCACAATTATTTTTGTAGCGCCTCGTATATCTCTTATCCCGACAATTGGGTGTCTCACAATTCCGCCGACTGTTGTAAAAAAGGGATAAACAAACGCAAGAGAAGAGACGAAAATGCGAAAGCAAGAGCGTGTAATTGGTCGTTGTCGAGCATGAATTCGTAAGAACCGATTCGACGCAGCAGGTTCTTTAACCGAGTTCAAAACGATCGGATTCATCTTGATCTCGGCGAGCACGCGCGCGAACAACTTCTTCTTCTTCTTCCGAGCAGAGTTACAAATGCTTGCAAGAAAAGAAGGGAGCGTGGCAAACGGTCGCATCGTTTTCCCACGCGACACTTTCTTCGTCGATACGGACCGAGTAGAAGAACAAGGAGGGGTAGGAGATGGAGAAGGAGATGAAGAGGAGCAAGAGGAGAAGGCAGAGGAGAACGAGCTCGTCCGATACGAGTTGACATAAGCACGCGACCAACAAAAACCCGAGTCCCGGAGAGCTCCTACGGTACTCTTAATTATCTTGTTAGTCGAACAGTCCGCTGCCGCCGCACCTAAATGCCAACACGTTCTCCTGTCTTCGCTTCTACTGCTTGCTTCGCCTCCGAATTCCACTTTTTCCTTCCATCCTCCTCTGATTTCAACGCTGGAACCGCCATTCCTCTTTTACGATTATTGACTCCTTGTTCAATGATTTATTACACAGTAAAATCGATTAGAACTTCTTAATAATTTCCGGGAAGAAAAACAAAGTTTATATCGACTGCCTACAAAATGGAACACGACGTTTAAAATAAAAATTAACAAGTACGAGTATAGTTTTATAAGAAAGTATTACTATGCTTGATGCTCTTTCAAGTAACTTACGCAAATGTAAATGAATTTTTTATAGAGATGCAACCGGAGTTCGCCTAGATGGCAAGATCGCTTAAATGGCAAGCGATTAAGGCCGCAAGTGGAATCGTGGTATCGAACACGTTGGAGAAAAACGGAACGGAAGTTGAGAAAAACAATTCCCTGCGGGCAATTTCACCGGTTTAAATGTTGCGCGACGTGCTCTCGACCGGACGGATAATTTTTCGGCGGATGATAGATAATGGGCTGCGGACATCGGACGTAGGCCTTCGCGTTATTAAACGGTTGACTCAATTCAAGAGCAAATTGGCGGACAAAGAACTTAAGTCGACCGCTTGGTAACACGCGACCGGGTCCCATCCAATCGAGGACCACCCAAACTGTTTTCGCTTATTGCACCGGGAGACCTTCAGTGTCCTAGATCTATCGGTCTTTTTGCTCCGATGTCCGGTTTTACCGTTTGCGTAATAGCACTTGCTTGCAACGGCCGATATCCACGCGGCTACAAAAATTAGGTTTCCTTCGCGCCGATGACGAAACCGAGCGGGATCGTTGAAAGAAACACGAGCGCCTCGCGATCGAGATGCTGGTAAGAAAATGAATCGGAGCGAATGATCGTCGCCGATGAGATAGGGGTACGCGACCGGTCGATCTGGTCGGTCTTCTCACGATAACCGGGCGCCGGCAATCTTTTCCTCGAGCGGCTCGTTTAATCGATTAACAGCGTATGCGGGATCGACCTAAAAATCATCGTAGACCACCGCGTGGCCACGATTCCCCGGCTCGTTTTCTCCAAGTCGAAATCTAGTCGGCCCGCTCCATCGACGACAAGCTTATCGCCGCGAAATAGAGAACGCTTTTTGGTCTCTCTTCCGAGGGACAATTTACCTTGAACGTGCTGAGAGAGAGAAAGAGAGAGAGAGGAAACAGTTCTCGAGCTTACCGAGCTCGGAAATCGAGGATGGTTTTAGGAGTATTCTCGTGTAACCTGCCAGCTCGAATCCGAGTCAACTTTCAAAGCTCCCCAGAGTCCGTTCTTCTTTTACTTTTCCCAAATAAACCGACAGCTAATCGATAGCGCGTCAACTTCTCCTCTCCTCTCCTGAACCTCACCCTCTCGCTCTCCTCGTATATTTCTTTTTTCTTTTCTTTCCACGGAACCGATTACTTTTTTCGGGCGCCTCATTTTTTCACCGATCGTGGGGCAACGTGATGCGACCAGCCCCGCCGCGTCGTCCTACTGAAGAAAAAGTTCGAGAACAACGAGAAGACGACTGGAGAAGACGAGAAAGGCAGGAGAAGCGGGCGAAGAAGCGCAACGAGTAATCGTGATTCGTAGGTAGACAGGTTTACGAGCGAGCCGTATGGATAGGGCGTTGGGTAAGCTAAGCGCGATGGGTGAACACGCCACGTTGTCTAGATGCGATTGGACAGATACGATATTGGCATCGTAGCCGAAGTTGCTTCTTGACGTCTTCCGTCCCTTATATCCCCGTATCCTCCTTCCTCCTCGACCGCATGTTTTAGCGATGCATAGCTAGAGCTAATTTTTGTCGATACAGCTGTATTCTCATCGTGTAACTATTCCAAGCAGACAAACAAGTAAACCGTTTCAGCATATGTTGTACCCGTTTGATTCCTTCGGGTGTGCGCGAATTTAACAGATCCAAATCGATCTCCGAAACACCAGAAACCGAACGGACGATCTGTAAGCCGAGAAACGGAAGGGCAAGGGTGAGCGCAAAGGGAAGAGGAGCGGGGAAAGGGAAAGAAAAAGAAGAGGAATTGGCGAAGAAGCGTCGGATGCCTCGAATAGTTGTGAGCGCGTGCCCGCGAGAGACTCGCGTCTCGGCCACTTGGTTATGCGGAGCGTGTCGCGTGGAATCGTCCCCAGCTAGCGAAACTACCGATATCCAGCTACCCTCCTCTATCTGGTGATCCGGCGCCGCGAGCTGCCGCCTAACAACTCGATTCCATATTCCCGCGGTGCTTGTCGCCCGTGAAGAATTGAATGAAATAAAATAAAGCTCCGGATTCGCTTGTGTTTTATGGCTAGGCTCGTTCGTCCTCCCAATCTCGTCGGCATGTCGCACGCACTCCAGACCACGTATCCTACATACTGGGTGTGTTCGACTACACGCGTCAAATACTTCAGCTTTCCTCGGACGAAAATCCGGGAACCGCTTCCTTTTCTGGGTTGTTAAGTTAGCTCTCTCACGTAATCTTCTTAATCCTTCCGCTGATACGTCCGTAAATATACGTTTTTCAAAATCTGTTTTTATGTGTGGTGCTACTCCCGCAAATTTACGTTTTTTATTTTTACTCAGCACGGGCGGTTCTGTTCATCGTCCCTAACTCAGCAGCGAAAGCGTTAAGGGGTTACCCTGAGGCGGCCGAAATGACAGCAAAGTTTACGAATTTTTTTCTCCGAAAGTATGAATGTGACAATTATTTTGTTACGATACATGCTTAGAGCATACATTGAAGGATATATGGTGTAAATTTTATATAAAAATATTAAAAAATGGCGGAGTTATCCGTTGTCCCGCAACACTCTGTCAGGACGCGCGCAGACGGTGTAAGTGATTCCGCAGTCCGCGATTATCGGAAACGGAAAAAGTAATGATTTTATTGTTCCTTGATAAACTGCCTATCGTATAGCGTAGGAGTTTGAAGAAAAAATCATTTTTGTGGAAATGCGAGGAAAGTGAAAATGAAAATTCAATATTTACCACAAAAATCGAACTTTAAACAACTGTTATAAACAATTCGGATATCGTATCAAAAAAATCGTACGCTACACGATAGAGGATGTTATTAAAATTATGTGTATCAAATTTGAAGTAAATCGGATGTCTAGTTTCCGAGATTTTATATATACCAGTTGTAAAAATGTAGTTTCGAGAAAAACGCAAAAGAAGATAAAGTGCGAACTTTTCTGAGCACTGTAACTTCGCTATTTTTGGGAGCTGTTGCATCTACCATGGCTTAAATTATTCTCTGAACTCTAAATTAAAAGAAAATTAAAAAAATATTCGTCTGATTTAGCTCCGTGCGATTTTTGGCTATTCCCAAAACTAAAATCGGCGATGACAGGAAACCGTTACGACAATATTCAGGACATACAAAGAGCTTCGACCGAAGAGGGACTATAATAACTGCGTTCAAAAATTTTTAAACCGCTTTCAGCGTTGTTGTGATTCAGAAGGAGTATACTTTGAATAAAAAAATATAAAAGCATCAAATAATTGTATTCTCACTTTTTCTCGGTACTAGTTGCACCAGGCCTTGGACAGACCGTGTATGTTGTTCACGTAACCGAGGATCTTGTGCCTATGTAACGGTGTGCGAATGTATTTCGGCCGGCAGCCAATTTCGTGAAAGGTTGCTGCGCTTTTCGGTTGCGAAACAGCGGAATGTCGATTTCGGGCGAGTCCCTCGTTGGTCCAGCGGATCGGACGGGCCGCGATTTGTCGGTTTCCTAACCGGAGAAAGACTCGCGACAGCCGGAAGAAAACGGAGTCGTCCGCTTGGTTTCCGCGTGTCGCTTGGACGCATTGTTCCGTTGAAAGGAACGATTAAGCGGCTCGTCGCACCGGGGCGTGACTCCGGCAAAGTGAGACGTTTACGATCGTTTGAAACGCGCGTCCGAGTCGGCACGAGCGCGTTTCATTCGATACGATAGTTTCGTGGTTCGTTGCTCTTTATCTCTCTCTCTCGGCTCTCTTTCCACGGATCGGCGGTGTGTATAGCGCGGCATGGCATGGCATTGCGTGGTTCGACGCGTTCCATTGTCATCGGTGGCTGGACGTCGGTTGGCTCGCATTGTCCCGCCGTATTCGGAACTAGTTTGACCCTCGTTACGCGATACGCGGCAACTTTGACCCACGAGGTACACGCCCACGAGATCCGTCGATTTTCGACGCACTGCGATCCAGCTGTTCGTTCCTGCCTTTACCTTCGCTTCGCTCCTTTTACCTCATTTCCCCCGTTGACCGCCCGGAAACTGTCTCGCCACCAGCGTTTAACAAGCATCGCCGATTTTTCTCGAGCGCAGCTTGCGCTCGGTGACGCCTCCGGATCTCTTGCGGCCGTCGCTTCTCTTGACAAATCGATCTGGAACGGCCCCACCGGTTTTCTACAACGCGCGGTGCTCGAAATTGGCCGATCTTGAACCTGGATGACCCTAAAAGTTCTTTTTATTAGTGGGATTATTGGAGAACCTGTAACACAGTGATGTACGTATTCTCTGGCATTTTAGACAATCAGAATTCTATATACATACATAAAAGAGACATACTTACATACATACATACATACTTAAAGAGAACGTGGGGAAGGGGAAAGTGGAGAAGTGGAAAGGAGGCTGAAGGAGTTGCAGATGAAGTGGGAAAGAAAGGGAAGGGAGATAAGGAGAAGGAATATAATAATAAAGGGTATAGAGATGAAAGATGGTGGAGATGGACAAGAAGAAGTACGGAACTTACTGGGAGTGATAGAGGAAATGGTCGAAATTGAAGACGTCAGGAGAAGGGGTAGAAAGGGGATAGGAAAGGGAGAATGGGCAGTGGTAGAAGTAGCGACAATGGAACAGAAAAGAAGAATAATGGCAGAGAAAAAGAAATTGGCAGGGAGAAAAAGAAGACGATCTTACATGGGAAGAAAGAAGGGTGTAATGGAGGTTAAGGCAGATAACGGAGAAGGAGAGAGGGAAGGGGAAAATAGTCAAAACAGGATATAAAAAACAGGATAAATGAAATTATGGATAGAAGGGAAGGTGTGGAAATGGGATAAGAAGGAGAATTACTGAATCTCTGTCGAAGGACAGAGAGGGAAACGAATGGAGAGGAAAGGCGAAGGAAAGGGAGAAATAGAGGAAACAGATAAAAAAGAGATGGAGACATTAGAATAGCAGTAGGAAAAAAGAGTGGAAGGAGAAAAGAAGAAAATCGGATTTTGGAAGGTAGCAGAAATGATAGGAAAAGACGATGGACCCTGAAAAGGTATGATACAATGGTACTGGTGGAGACGTAGGTAGAAGAAAAATGTGGGAGAAAGCAGAAAGAAGACTAAGAGAAGGACAAGGGAGAGAGAGGAGGGATATGAGAGAAAGAGAGAGAGAGTGTGTGTGTGAAAGAAGAGAAAAAGTTATATATATTTTGTACAGAGCCAGAGATAAAGAGTAATTGTAATTGTAAAACGTTATATTGTAAAGGGAACGGGATCTCCTTGTAACCCGTAAGTAAGGAACAAGTAATAAACATACATACAATCAGAATTCTATCCAGTAAAACACTTCCATTGCTAGTTATGTACCTCGGTAGACTAGGATAGGGGATGAGTACAATCTAAAGCTGGGTTTACACTAGTCCAGTTGCTCGATTCAGCGATTACATTCTAGTGGCTCGACTGTAAATCGGTCGATACTTACATTTATTCCAATCACATTTACATTCCAGTTATTTTACTGGAAATTGGTCAGTACCTACAATCTACACACATACACATACACACGTAATGTGTCGTCTAGACGATTCCTTAACGCTGGAATATTGTTTCCTTGATGATGGGGATAAAGATTCAAAAGTGGACTGTCGATCCAGTCATTTGATTGTTTGTTAGAACGACTGTTTACATTGTTCCAATTATGATTCAGAGCTGGATTGGATTCACTGGCCTGGAACGCTACATAACCAATGTGAAGCCAGCTTAAAGAATTATACGGATCGTATAAAATGCACATTTACTACGTTTGATTACACAAAATATCGAAACGTGTAAACTTCCCTATCGCTTGGTCCTGCACCATACGTAAGAGTAATACAGAAGGTAGATGTGTCGCGGTCTCTTGGCACAAGAGTCGAAGAGTCCCGAAGGATCGGCTCGGGGGAGCGTCCTGGAGGAACGAGAATAGGTATAGGAACAGGCGCAGGCGGTCTGAGTAGAAACAGGGTGGGAGTGGGCGCAGGAAAAAAGCGATGCCGTAAAGCACTCAGCGGGGAGCGTGATCCGCTTACGAAAGTCAGGTGAGCCTGCGTTACCGCGTTACCAAGTTACCGCTTTACCGAGCTGTTCGGACTACATCTATATACTATATGTACGTGTAACGATGTGGGACCATGACAGTGTTTTACTTTTAGCAGCAGCTACAAAATTCCCTGGCTCCGTACTCTCTCCTTCCACGTCCCTCTCCCTCTTTTCGATTCTCTCGTCGACGAGAATTTTCGGAATTGGACAAATATTGTTTGCCTCGATGGCTACTCGAGAGACTAGGCAAATGAAAATCGCACGGGACTGTAAACAGATGATGAGCTTTAGAAAGAAGTGTATTCTGTACATTTTTTGAAATCGACTTTTCCGATCAGTGTCACTGTGATGTAAAAATTATGTTGGCAAAGCTTTAGCTCTAGAGTTTCTACATATCGCACCCCCGCAAGAAAAGTGACACAAGTCAGAAAATGGCAATTTTGAGGTTATATCATTGAAAAATATGTATGAAGTGTCCCAACATGCACGAAATGTAATACTATATAAGTTTTATAGTATTCTTTAAGTTGATTTTTCTCGAATGCTGCATTTTTGAGTTGTGTCACTTTTCTTGCGGGGGTGCGATATATTGCAGAACGTTATACTAGCTTCCATTGCTACATGGAGCAACGAATTATTTCACGTTCGATTATTCCTCATTGCGATGAAAAGGTGAATTTGTATTGCTGGGTACTAGGTAACTACGGTGGAGCGAATAAATTGTTTAAAGTTTAGACAGGGACGACGTAGACCATTTACCGTTCCAGAAATGATGTAGCTTTCTTTCGATACCCTTGCTAGGGTGAAAATACGGATTTATAGAAAGAAAGGTTGGTGAACCGTGACGTTTTTTGAAGTCGCTGCATAGGCGAGCGCGCGCGCGCGTCGTGTAATAAGTTAAGCGATGGCAACGCCGACGACGCAGCTGCTCGTCTTAATGAAACATTAGCTCGTATCGGCTTGGAACTTGACGCAACGTTGCGCCATAACGCTTCCCCTCGTCTCCTCTTGCCACCCCTCGTCGCGTCGTGTCATCTCCCATGTTTTCGCGCTAGTTACTTCACGCGGGAAATGGTACTTAATTGTTTTCGTTCGGGGCGATGCTGTTTGCGATGGGAAAACTTTAGATTCTCTTTGGAGGAATGACGAGCCATGCTACCACACGAGTATCGTTCTACCTCGTCGGGACCTGTAATCGCCAAGAAAAAGGTAAAACGGTTCTCCGAATCTGTTGATCTCTGCGTCAGCGGAAGCATCGTTCACGGAAGATTACGCGTTCGATCGTTGATCGAGATGCGGGAATTTGCGTCATCTGTCCGCTAATTGTCGAACAAAAATACCTATAGGTGGTCTCGTGAGTCACATAGGAATCTTATTCGGGTCTCGGTTGCGAAGGCCAGAATTAAACCGGTAAATACAAAAATGTCACAAATAAGTCTAAAACAAAGTCCCATAAAAAATAGCGAAAAATAAAGAAGTCTTGCAATTAGATTAGTAGTGGTTCACACCGATATACCCTATCCCGTATCGAATTAAGCGGCATTTTTACACTCAACACTGCTCGCATCCGAGACAGTTTCTCGGCCAGTGTGGCCAGATCGAGAAAATCGAGGGGAATACAGGTACCCCCTCTCTGATGATCACAGCAATATGTGACACGTTGCGCGACTGCGCGACCAGTCTACGGTCTTAGTGGGGGACGCTGGAGTGTACTCATGGTAGTGGAATGGGATAGTGGAAGGGGAAAAGGAGGAGAAGGAATGATGCCAGTTTCGGCATCATCTGGCGACACTGTTCTCGGCCGCTCATGAGATATTCCCCTCAATGGACGGGATATTCGTTTTCCGTACATCCTACGGTTCTCTTTTCCTTAGATCGAGGCTTTACTGTATTCATTGATTGCAGCGCTTAGCGGGAGGAAGCTAAAAGACAAAAGAATTTCGTGCGAAACTACGATAGCGGGGAGCGAAAGCGATAAGAGATTGCGGTGGATGCATAGTTCGATAGGAAAGCGTATTGGCGAGCAGCAGACATCGACCCGTCCCGGTTTTTTTCCGTTTAGCCGGTGTCTCGGTCGTATTATTACTCCGGTGTACCGGGGAGCGCGTGGTATCGCTCGTACTCGTTCATCGTGGCTCGCATAAAGGCGGTGTACAGGCGACCAGTCTATTCAGAATGTAATTAAAAGCTGTATTCATGCGATGTCCAGCCGTCCTCCCGGCGAGCTTTTCCTTCGCGACGGACTTTCTGGAAGTCAACGACAATAATGCTTCTCTTCGCGCGGCCCATTGTCCCGTGCCGTGACATCTTTGTCTTTTTTACTACCACTGGAGTCGGCGTCGGTGTCGGCGTCGATGTCGGTGTCGGCGCGTTTATCGCCTCGATTCGAAGCGCGTTGCCGACGTTCCGCGCGAGAAAGAACTACTCGTTGACGACCGGACAGCGGGGGAGGCCGGGTGCAAGCAACCACACGCCGCATTCGTTCGTTGGTTCGTTCGATTCACCGGTTTGCTACGCCACGCGACTCGATTGTCTTTCGAATTGCAAAAAGTTCGCGCTACGCTTTTCCCCACTGCTTTCGTCTCCCCGTCGTCGGTTCCGGGCCAGCCGATACCGCTATCCACGTAGCACGCCGCGTCCAAAGGAGCCTTAACAAAATCGTGTTTCAAGGTTTTGCAATTCGCCTATGCAAACTCGATTCAGTGAAATTTACTCGCAATGACTGTTTTTTTGAAAATTTAGCCTGATCGCTTTACCATCTACATTTGTAAACTTGTGTTATTTATTACTATATACATCATACATCCTGAAAATTTTATCAAAATTCGTTGATGCAGAAACAGTCGACACAGACATCGAAAGATGCAAGAATATTTTTCGAATATAGCCCGGAAATATTAGTCTTTTCATTTTCAACGTTATGGCAAGCCGGTCGAAAGCATCAGCGCGTTTTATACCGCGAAGGTAAGCCGAGTGGATCAACGCGGAATCAAAACTGGATCAAAGTGGCCAAAGATCAAATACCTCTTGCCGAGCAAACGCGACTGAAAGAGGAAAAGACTGAAAGCGGAAACACGAGCGGCGATTGTCGGCCGAACCACCGTCGGGTTCGGGTGACATCAGCATATGCATGAAAGTAGGGAAGATGTAGCTGTTCCTTATCGATTGGCTTCCGAGTCCTGCACGCCCCGCCGTTAACATCCTTGCGGAAACCTCGATATTCCATCTCGAACGGCGACCAACGCGATCGGACCAGCTCCCGGAAAGATCCAAAAGATTGCGCGTCTCCTCGCTACCTCGCAAGATCTCTCGGGCGCTTCTTGATAATCCCTGTAACGAGAACAATTCTTGTTTCCACGTTTCACGGTTCTTCGTCGGCGAGTAATTAGAAAAAGTCGATTTATATTTATGAGCGGTGGGTTCGCCGAGAGAGCTCGTACATTTAACGAATGCTGGTCAATTACTAGGTGCTTCCGCGGAGGTTCTTTAACCCTGCCACTTCCGGATGGAAAATATCGACAGAGACATTGTCTCCTTTGTTTAAACATATAACAACAATATCCATTGTGGCACTGGATCGCGGGTTCCTCGCAAGAGAAGTTCGGTTGTCCGGTTTTAAATGCTCCACCCTGTATGTATAGCTATCGGAAGCATCTCAGATCCCAAGTGTATGCATCTACACAACCGTTACTTTGACACGAATATATTATTTACAGAATACAGGGTGAACAAAATATCTTTGGCACCTTTGATGGTAAGAAAAGTGTAAGCCAGGAAATTGTGAATAATAAATTCAAGCTTGATCACACGGTAATGTAGGGTGGTGATGCCGTTGTGAACTCCGCTGAATATTAAATATTAGGAACAGTAATTGATTATTGATTGCGGTTTTCATTTTATTTATCAATTGCGATTTGGGATGTGACGGTTGAAGGGAAAAGACGTGATTCTCAGACGGAGATTTCGTTAATTCAGTGCGTTTGTTTAATTGTATTTGATGTTGTGTTTTAAACATTATACTTTTCTTTCGGTTTGTGTTGTGTTATTGAGTTATTTCTTAACTGACGTCTCTTATCCTACAGTAGCGTCGTGGCTATGCATTGCATTACGAATGTCACCGATTTTCTGAACTTCTTGTACTCAATGTCACGGGAAGATCATAGTGTTATTGGATTGGTCTGGATATCAGCCATTAATCGTTTAAACGAGCATATATGACAGCCGCAATAATTGTCCCAGCGAAATCAACGATCTCTTCGATAAATCTTTTCCTATTACCATAGGCAAGAGAGATATTTAAAGCGGTCGAGTTACGCTGTCTATTCTGCACAAACGTATGACGCTCATAAGTCTTTATTTGTTTCAATTCACGCGTTTCAGTCCGCGATGATAACGCAACGGGAATAGATGCCCGAGCGTCTTTCAAACGATTCGATTCGATACGATTCTCGATGAGGGTCCGTGTCTAGGACAAGGAGGCCACTGCTTGGGAACAACAAAATGTTTCGAGGGACGCGATAGCAGTCTCGGCCGTATTATCGTTTCTGACACGAGTCACAAAGTTGTAGCGAGATGAAAAGAAGTGAACAAAGATATACACGAAAGGGAACGAAAGGGAGAAGAGAGGACTGTGCTCTCCCGTGGCGTTCAGCCGGTTGGTCGACCGTCTCCGTTCTCTCGTTCCTTCGTTACGTATGCGAGTTACGTAGATCGTCGGCACGAGAGATGCGCTGTGATATAATTTTCTAGCGGCTGTCTTTTCCTCGGGGTCCCGCGTCCTTCCTCGTGCCCGCCGCTGAAACTCGTTCTAATCGCGCGAGATTGCCTGGATCGCCGATCGGGGATCGAAGGAGAACGGTTTCTGCGTGGCTCCGAGGATGCGCGAGCTTCCAGTCGGCTCTGCAGCGCGGAGCCTGTTCTCTGGACTAAACGGGACTTTCAAGTGTAGAAAATACGATGGGATTTTTATCAACGAAAATGAGTTGAGCGATCTTGACCCTTAGCAGTCGAGTCAGAGTCACCATTGAAAATTGCTCTACCATTATTCAGAATATTATTTACATTATTAAATATGTTGGTATCTAATCAATTACTACACATTTAAATATTGTATGAGGTATTATAACAATTTCATATCCATAAAATGAAGAAAATCATATACAATGGAATTATTCTAGGTCGGAAGACATGTCTAACACTAAACCTAAATTGGTTCCCTTATAAAAATGATAAGATTAATTTTATTTAGACTTTGTGCGGCTCCTAATCTAATACGTGCACTACTAAAGATATATACACAATCGTTTCTTATGAAATTAATTTTATTATTTTTCTATTCTTTTTCTTGTAAAATAAAAAACCTGGATCAGGTCTTTTTGACCGGTGTTGGTAGGTTAAAATTGATCTACAGTAGAAAAAAAAAGGAGAAAAAGTATAACGTAGTTTTGATATAATATTAATATAAGTCCTAAAACGAAATACATCCGCTGTTTCCTCGTTCGAGGTTTCTACGCCGGATGTAATCCCCGTAAAATCGATTTCCATTTTATTTTGACTGTTATCGCGAATGATATTTTTACATCTGTAATTAGGATGCCCTACCGCCTGATCGGAGAGATATTGGACAACGAGGTTTTCGATGCTCGTCGACGGACAGTGTGCGGCACGCAGCTGCGCGACCAAACAGCTAAACGACCGATTACGGCGAGACGTTATCGCGGAGATCGGTCCCGTGGTAAAGGTATCGCACCGTTGATGCGCCCCGCGAAATAACCTCGTTCAAGATGCGAACCTTGTCCTTTCGACTTCCCCCTCGCTCTCACTCTCTCTCGCTCTATCTCTGGCGCGCGTTCGCGTCCTCTCTGTGTCGCTGGTTCTCCCCTCTTTCGGTGAAATTAGCCGTAAAGTTCCAAGGATGTTTTCTCATGCGCGGTAATTAGTCTACCCTTCGAAACGAGCCCGGTGAATTAACGTTACGCTGCCACCTGCGCTCCGAGGACTGGATTTAATTTGTCGTGTTGCGTCTCGTCGCGGGATGAACCGTTGACGCGCTTCGACCGGAACGGATGCGAGGAACCAAACGAACTTTTTCTCTCGCTACCCCGGGATCACCGAGATCACCAGGGTTCGTCGGGAGAAGCAGGATCGTCGCACGATCTCGTCGCGATCGCGAGCAAGACGGTCATCGTACTCGAAAAAATGTGAACCTCCCTCTCTCCCTCTCTGTCCTCCTGCCCGTTTTCGTCCAGCTAACCATCTTCAGATCTTTATAGCGTCATTAAAGCTTGGCTCGTGGTTTCGAGATATCCCGTCCTCCGCTCGGTTACGCTTGCTCCTCGTCCTCGTCATCGTCGCCGGACAACTCGCGCCGAGCAACCTATTCGTTACGTGGATAGACCAGGTCTCGCGTGAGAACTAGATCGCGGGCCCGACGTAGACGCGAAAGTCGTTTCGTCCGATCGTTACCGCGAATGGATGCCTCTAAATGAAAACCAACGACTCCAGCCGCTCGCTGCTCCGACGCGGGACCGTTACGCAAATCCATGACCGACAACCAACGAATACATCTCTGTTGGAAATTTTTGGTACCGAGAACGTTCCCCTTGGTTTCCTCCTCCTCTAGCTTTTGAGGTCCTTCGGGAGTAATATCTAATCTGGGTAACGTTACTGCTAGATGCAGATATGACGTATTGAAGTATGAAACTGTGAAGACATTTAATACTAAATTTACCACCTTTGGTCAAATGACCGGTTTCATATTTTTCATTTGAAAGACTGATTCGATAAATTTTTTCTTCCAAGCACATATTGTATTAAAAATTGCGCGAGATCTAAATAAATAGAGCCTCGGTAGATTTAATATTAAGAATACTGAGTTTAACACTAAACCTATCAGCACCGACCGAAATGACCGGTTCCAGATTTATTATTTTACAATTATCGGAATAATAAAAATGATTTTAGAAGAATTGATAGTATAAACATCTTTTATAGAGCACTAAAATCAATCTTGTCATTTTTATAAGGGAACATGTACCAGTTACTTTTAAGGCTCGGTAGGTTTAGTGTTAATCATTTTTGGTTTTGAAATTATTAACGCCATCCCCTCTTATTCGAAGAATACAATCAGATTGGCTAAGAAATGATAACATTAAAGAAAATGTTTCCAGAGAAATATTGGCATCGTTCCCAAAAATGTGACATGGAATTCGACGTAGAAATTGTCGGAACGAAATATAAAATCACACTGGACATAGGGCCGCAGAAGGGTGAAGGGTCAACCGAAAGCGATACGTCTCCGGACTATCCATGCTCGATTTCCCTTCGAAATAAGCCGTCGTTAACGCGTACGTCGAAGAGGTGCTCCGTTAGGTCGGAAGCGGTTCCTCGTTGGCGAACGGGCAAACATGAGCAAAAAGAAGAGAAGAGAAGAGGAGTAGGTTGGTGGTCGGTGGTGGGTCGGTGGACGATCGTTCGGTACTTGGCTGCCGCGATCGTTGCCACGGCCAAGTCGTGTTTGTCGTTCCTCGTGTCCGAGTCCGAGTTCGGTGGTAGGAGACGGTGAATCGAGCTGCTCGGTGCCTCGGTGGTACCGACACCGCACCGGCGGGGCCAGGCCGGAGCACAGGCCGGAGCACAGGCCGGACAAAGGTCACCGGGGTCGTTGCACCCGAAGCCGGGGCATATCTCTCGACGATGCCCTAGCTCGGCTCGCCTCGAGTGCCGTTGCTGTAGCCGCAGCTTCGACGCTACACGGACCCGGCTTCGTACCCCTATCCAGCACCCGTTCCCGGACTCGTGCACCTTCCGAACCCGTATCCGCACCGCGTTCCATTCTGTTCCGTTCTTTTCTCCCGTCTCGTTCTATTATATCCGAAATACTTGCTTTTTTATCATTTGTATCGAATTAAACCATTTTATACATATACAGAGTTAGTCTAACGCAGGGAAACTAACGTTTCTACCTCAAATATCTTTATGTTGTTTTTAAATCTGCGGCGCACTCTCGAGGGAATCCATCAATATGGACGGCGCGTTTCTTGTCAGTTGCGACTGGTTGTCCACTGACTAGTGACCAAAACAGTAGGTTCCCGGAGATTTGATACCATTCTTAGGGTTTAAAAAAATAATAATTGCGAATAAATTGAAAATATCCATTTTCTAAATTTATTTTAAGTAGCTTTTAAAGCTATTTTAATTCACTTAACACTCATTTCGCGAACTGAATCTGTCCCTCGATGTCAAATTGACACAGTGATAAAAAGATCGATAAAATAACAAGTCAAACAGTTACTTTTCGATGTTTTTTTCATTCAAATTGATGAGTTAACATTTACATCTTAGGTTTCTGCGGTTATATCTTTCGCATTAAAAAAATGAAAGTCACCAAGTTTCGGAAAAATTTACTTACAAATAACAGAACAGTATAACTTATTTCGGGAAAACTGTGCCAAATTGAGACGAGGGACGGATGAGAGTTAACTTGATTTGTACATTCCTTCAATAATAATCGATAATTAAATATAAAGGAAAAAGTCCAAAATTGATAATGAGGAACAAATTCATCTTGACAATTTGTACATAGTGATAATAAAGATGATGTGAACGAATTGAGAATTCAGTGGAATATTGAACTGAACAATATGAAGACAAAAGACAATTGACTGAACGATATTGAAACAATTGCCGATATTTAGTTGCTATGTTACATAGGACGATAGATTCCATGTTGAATCAATTGGTAAAACAGTAAAGATGTTATAGTAAAAAAAATGCAGAGGGCGTATATTTACGCCTTTCGTATTCGTATATAACTTCCAAAGTATGCATTGTATGAAAAAACTTTTTCTAGGAAAGTTGTATGGTTTGAAAGGATACATTATGTAATTCATATACTTTTTTTTGTAAATAGAGGCGATTCGGAGATTTGAAGGTCAACTTCGTTTTTTAAAATGGAATGCTATATCTTTTATGCCAAAATATCGAAGAGCGTTAAATTTTGAGTAAAAAAGTACTGACCTTTATGAGCCGTAAATCTAGTAGTTAACGAATAATTTCACTTTGTTTCTTGAAAAGCGTATATACAGGGTGTTTTGTTTATCTAAGAACGAAAATATCTCGTGACGTACTGAAGTTACGAAAAAAATTTATTTACAAAAATTGTTCAGTATGAAGGGAAGAATATGGTGTAATTTTTTCGGGACTGGAATGGAGGGGAGGGGGGACTTGTGAGGGCGTATATATACGCCTTTAGCAGTGAAAGGGTTAAAGATACGTTAGATGTCTTGAGGATAATGTTGAATGGTTTAATGGGGCTCACAAAATCGTTCAATTTCTTGAAACTATTGCATCCGCTTTCGAAGTACTCGTGAAACATTCGAAGCTAGCCAGCTAGATGCGAGCCTACGTGTAATACATTTGATCCTATCTCTAGTTCAAATATCAGAAGGGCTCAAGAGAGGCTTTCATAAAATTATTTCCGCAAGACCCCGAATACAGGGCAGGAGGTTTCCGTTTTTCACCCGAGGAAACCCTTCACAGGCAGCAACGTAACCGTACGTATCGGTTGCGTTTCGCGTTCCGCGAGGAAAGTTTACGGCGATAGAGGATCGGAAAGCGTTCCTCGGAACGGGCCGGTCGTGCTTGGCCGCGCCGCGGGAGGTGCACGATTCGACGGAAGGAATCTAGCGTGGCGCAGAAGAAAAGAAGCGCAGCGTCCGAAAGCGCCGAAAGAGAAACGCGGCGAGGAAGAGAGTGCGAGAGTGCGAGAGAGGACAAGGGACACACTGAAAAAAGAAAGATCGTAGGTAAAAAGATAGCCAGCCAGCAGAGAGGCAACCAGCCACGGTGGTGGTTCCTGGGTCCCGAAGACACGAGTCCTGGTAACAAAGGGCAATCTTATCTCTCGCACGCATCAAAACCGGAACACGAGCCGACATAGCGAGCATATTCAACATACCGCGTGCCACATAGCGCGCGCGCGCGCACGCTCGCTCCTGCTCGTGCTCGCATATGCTTCTCCGCGCAAGATCTCTTCCAATACGTTCGAGCTACGGCCTTATTGTACTCTGGAATCTCCGATGCCCGCATCGTACACAACCCGTTCATCCTCGACCAGAATTTTGCGTCTGCGAGCTCCGCTTGTTATCGGCCGGCTCCGAGACTCCCAATCGGCACTCGCATTTCTCAATATCAGGAACGGACTAAAAATTGGATGATTCTCAACCCGACTCGCAATCACGGTCTAGCAATATTGTAGATTAGCTCAGCGTATTCGAAAAGTTGTTTCGTGCGAGCGACAACGCTGTCCCTTTTTCTTGCCGAGAAATATGCGATGGTCAGGACGGATCGGTAAGCGAGTGCAAACGAGAGTAAAATTCGATGGAAAACGGAAACGCGCGGCGGTGATGTTAGTTGGGTTTCCACGAGCGAAGCGTTCATTTTTTTTGGTCGGGGCAAGGATGGAAAATGCCACGGACGATGGGAGTTACGGCAAATTAGCGGAAAGCACTGGGTCACAGCTGGCCGAGCGCGCCCCAATCTACGTCCCGTGATTTAGTAGCATGCGGCCGCATGCGCGCGCGAGCGACCGAGCGAGCGAGAGAGCAAGCTCGTTCCCCGCACCACGCACAGACTTCATTACTAAATTACACACTGGCCCAGCCGTCGGCGAATCAATTTTTTCGTGGTCTCGCCACGCCGTAGAGAGCCCCGTTCGCCCCGGTCGCCACGATTCGCGGTTAATCGATGGGCTACGTGCTCCGAAAATTTACGAGCATGATTTCTCTCGCTGAGCCTCCCGAGACGAATGATTTGCTAGCCCCGCGAACCGCAAACCCACCGCCGGAAATAAACCGGCCGTTTGCTAATAGGAAATTGTTGTTCGATCCAGTCAAAACGCACTTCCACCAAAGTACCCATTACAATCGCCAACAAATCTTCACGAGTTGACTCGACGGCGGAGGCCGCGATCAGACTACGAATTTTATGCATTTAATATCGCAGAAAGAACTAATTTTTATTTTGTATTTTTCCCAACTGTTTGTTTCGTGCAACTAATTTCTATCAGACTCGAGTGCACCAGAAACGGGTGAGAAAGGGTGCAAGCAACCACCTCAATGAAACCGACTTTCTTGTCACTAGATTGCGGATTTTTATGTAAAATAAAAATTGTTTGCATTATGCATTATGCTCTCTTAATCGTTTTAATCAGTCGAAAATACTACGTCAGTCAAACTCTTTTCATGTGTTTACTGTTTCGCGTTTCTCCAATGTAATCTTTTTAAAAATTGCACGCCCAAAGAAAGAACCCGGCGACGTGTCCTAATTGAGTGGAACGAAGATGTGAAAGACAGAGGCGCGATTTTCCAGTCCGAAAATATTTGTCACCGTTCAGTGTGAGCGGAACGCGTGTCGAATAAATGGAACGGTGGGAGGAAAAACAAGAGGGGCAGAGCATAGGCGATCGGTGATCGGTATTCCATGCGCGAAACTGCGGTGGAGAGTATCGATGGTCGCGGTGGAGACAGTTGATACTCGTGTTTGGCAGAGTTCGGGCTTCCAGGTTCGATGTCGGAAACGAGAAACGGATAGGACGAAGGACGAAGGGCGAGGGATGGGGTGAGGTTCAGAGGCAGCGAGAGCGAGCGCTTCGGGGTGCACGGTGTACGGGGTTGAAGCAGAGGGAGCCACACGGGTATTAGCATATTAATTTCGCAGAGACTGCGACGCGCAGATAAAGCATCTTAGGTAGGCGAACTTCAGTGATGAATCAAGCTCGTAGCGACGGTAATTATTCAGAAAGTTCATCGCCAACGGGCGAACCGCACGGGACGAAACGAAACAAAAATATTTTTCCTTCTAGGACCTGCGAGCCGAGTCTTTTCCTTGGACTCGCGAATTTCCTTCTTCTTCTTCGTCTTCCTCTTCTTCTACTTCCACCCCCGCAAGAGTGGTCGTCGTTCGACGGAGATGTTCGCACCTTACCGCGGACGAGGATTGCTCGTTACAACGACGGTCGAAGGACGCGATTCGACGCGGTCTCGCAATTTGCTCCGTAGAGGCGACGTTAATATATTTATCGGTCGACGTACCCTTCCTTCCCCTGCGCCAAAAACTCCAATTTCAACCGTCTTTATCAAGCTCGTATTTCATCAGGGGCGTCCGATTATGAGGGAACAAGAAATTAACTTTTTCGCTAATTAACTCCCCCGAGCCGCTAACGAACCACAACGACCGACTCGAGTATTGCCCTTTCTCCTTTCTTTTTTGCCATCGCCGAGGAAAACAGGAAAGACCGCCTCTTTTCCATCAACCGAGGAAAAGAGGGCAAAGAAATTTTAGGAGGAGAAAATTGTTCCTGCGACGTCCTTTCCGGCAAGAGTTTTACAAGCGTCTCCCGTCGACGGTCTTCCAGAGCCGATCGATGCTACGAAAATTTCCTTTTTTTCCTGCTAAAACTCAGAGTCCTCGTTAGATCCCATAAAACGCGTGCTTTGATCTCTTCCCACCTTTACGTTTGAATCGTGGAACGAAATCGCCGAGGATACTTTGAAACCATTTATTCGTATCAATAAACAAATTATTTGGATCAGTGCACGACGAAAGGAGGTCTCGTTTCGTTATTAAAATTGGTTATTTTAGTAACTAGTTTAATCTTGCTATTAAGGAAGGGAAGCCAAATTTGGACTCGTGCCTAGGTTGGACCTACTTTGCAACTCATGGTCGATTAGTGCCATTAATAGACTCTAAGTAGACTACTCTTTCTCGGAGCATAATTCATAATCAACCGATGCCATTGAACAGATTGTAAATATTATTCTTGCTCAAGATAGGCTTACAGTGTGTTCATAATCACTGGACAAAATAGAAATTGGAGACAGGTGCCAAATAAACATTTCATTCTTTCCTCAATAATTTTAGGAAGTTGGAAATACTCTTCAGTTATTTTAATTTTGCTTCTGTTTCAAGATTCGCGGTCTATTAATTATTCAGTGCGAGTCGAAGGCTAATCGTGACCGAAGAATCCGGCACGCCGGTCGATTTTCACTGTGGTAGCTCCCAGCTGCTAGATTCTAACAAGTAGAAGGATAGCGCTTCTTCGAAAGGCGAGATGCTCCCCGTATATCGGTCAAGAATCCAAATTCTCTCACGATCCTCGCGGCCCCGTCTTGTCAACGGAAAGGCGAGCACGGCGCTCGAAGAGCCGCGTATCTCGGTCGGCTGATCGGCCGGGAAAGTCTTTGTCGTGGGTCAACGCGATGCCTCCGCGTAAATCAACCGGAGAACACACCGAGCGCGACTCGTAACGTCCCGTTCTCGCGTCGTAACGCGCTGCCTTAATTAGACGACCGAGACCGGGGAACGTTGGTATCGCGCGTTTTCTCCGCTGCGATCTCGATCCGACGCACAAAATTACGTCTGTTCGTGAGCTTCCACTCGATCGAGATACTTCTAAGGAGGCAGGGATCTCGATCGCCTTAAATCTCTCTTGTACTCGATCAGCTATTGCATCTCCAAAGTCCCTAAAACTCTGTTCTATTTGTAATTACTAGATAGCGGATCTTCAAGCAAAATGAAAATTTTCTACCTGAATTGCAACCAACTGGGGTGAATAAGAAATTTATTTTCTTTCTTCACTCTCGAACAGCGGATCATTTTATAATTATATCATTGACGATGTTTAAATCCACGGACTGCTTTATTTATCAATTTTTTAAAGGCACTTCTTGCAGACACGTCAATCTTTGTGTTGTCCCTAATGCGGCAGCTGTATATTAAGTTCATTCGCTGGAACTGAGTAATTAAATGAGTAATTAAATGATTATGTTTAATTGGGTGAAAATAATATAACAGTGTTTTTAAATTCTTCTAATGTTTTCACTGTTTTAAATTACACTTAGTTATTTTTGTCATAAATGCATAAAATCCGCTGTCTGGTAATTACTGATGCTTAATTAACGGAGATAGGAAAATTGGACAGTACGACGCGTGCAGCGTTATCTTTCGTCGGGTGACACCCAGCGAAAGGGGCCCAGGGGTTTCTTGTGGTCGGGAGATATCTCGACGCGAGACGACGCGACGCGACCCGACGCGGCTCGCGATCCTCGGAAGGTGTTCAACTTTGACATTTCTAGACGAGCGAGCTATATCCGTCCAACCGCGCGCGATCGAAACATCGTTTCTTTCGGGTCGCGAGTGTTCGTTAACGAAACTCGGCGTATGTTGAAATCGATGGAAGTATCGCGAGATGCCGGTGGAGGCGAGAAGCTGAACCACGTTCCTTGTTGCATCGTGAAAGCGTGGCCGGAGCAGAAATACGCATTTTACCAATAGCGACGTTTTGACGACAAGTACAACGCTTATTTAGAAAGTTCCAATTGAATATACAGGATGTTGTACCCAAAAATGTTGTACCTCCTTGAAAGAAATGATTTCCGAGAACATTTGAAGTAACTGTTTCCTTTGCGAAAATATTCTCCGTGGCTTTGTTTCCGAGTTATTAACGAAAACCAGGAGTAATCGCGTTGTGATTGGTCCGTGTTTTTCGTTAATAACTCGGAAACGAAAGCCGCGGAGAACATTTTTGCAAAGGAAAAATTTACTTAAGGCGGTAGACTCATTTCCAGAATAATTCCCTTCGGGATTATTGTGTAATAGAAGATTTTTAAGCTTCGCATTTAGTGCAGCACAATTATTGAAAAGCCTATTAAGAGAGTAGACTCCTTTTTCCAGGATTGCAAGGGTGCGGGATTCGCGTTCTCATTTCTCGATAATACAAAAATGGGGTTTTTCAGTCGCTTTTCAAACGCTAGATTAAAGATCGATCTAGAGCGCTATCGCCCTCAAAAGTTCTATTTTTTCGTTTACCAGGCGTAATTTGCATTATGCGGCAGCATGTAGCTATGAAAAAATAGGACTTTTGAGAGCGATAGCGGCCTAGATCGATCTTTTATCTAGTGTTTTTGACTATTGAAAACCCCCATTTTTTAATCCCGCACCTTTGCAATCCTGGAAAAAGAAGTCTACTCCCTTAAAATGATCCGAGGAATCGTCCGAGGAAGTACGTTTTCGGGACACACCGTATAAACTGAAAGAAATTTTACTATCGAATTGTCTTATTGCAATGAATGATTCCCCGTTGTTCGCACTCGTGCTCGATGGATTATATCGATCGTTTCGATGTCCAAGAAGGAAAGCAGAATCGTTGCGGGGAATCGTTAGCGGGGTGAATACGGTGAATACTAGGAATACTGTGAATATACGGTGAATACACGAAGGGGAAAAAATATATCCGAGAGTGGAACAAAGAATCGAAAGAATGCGCGCAGCAGGCCGGATACCTGTCGACGATGGACCGTCGCGTCGAGAGGTTCGCGGCGGCCCCTCTTTTACATATCGGTGAACTGTACGCTCGCGATAGATGCGATACTGTGATATCGTTGCCGGCGCCAACCACCCTGCACCCGCATCCTCGAACGAACCACGGTGTAGGAGAACCAACACACAGAATCAAAGAGGGAGAGAGGATCGAGAGAGGAAGAAAGAGAAGCGGTGGAGAATGAGGGAACAACGGGGACCCGAGAAAAACGGCTAAAAGTCCGATGAACGCGTGGAAGCCAACCAAAGGAAACTAAAAGGAACGGGGGAGGAGAGGCTAAAGATTGCGAGGGTAGATGGTGCGAAGATCGTTCCATTGTTTGCTTTCCGACAGCGATAAGTTCGCAATAAAGTTACATTCGTTTCCAAGTGTCGGTTCTCGCGTTCGCGTCCGCGTCTTCTTCGTTTTAGCCCCCTCGCGATATTCCATCTCGGTCGCATTCTCGTCGCATCGTGTGCATCGTGGATCGTGCATCGTGAATCGCGGCATCGTGGCATCGTGGCACGCAAGGCACGGCCGCGGTGACATACTACTTAGAACTATTCTCTGGTTGTCGCGCGCTTTCCTCTTTTTTCCGCCGATCCCGGCGAACTGTTATCTTTCGTTATGGAAACGAATTCTGCTCGGGCTTGTACGTTCTGTGAACAGAAATTTCACTATTCGAACCTTCTTTTATAAAGGACATTCCATGGAAAAGAATTACAGTAGGACCTCGATTAACCGGATCCCGATTGTAAACAAATATGCGTTTAAATATGATTATTAGACTGCGGATCTTTTTATGCGTTTATAGCAAAATTGAGTAGATGATATCCTAAATTGTCGAAAAATCTTAAAAATTGAAGACGTCAATATATGACTTCTCCTCTAGTAAAATCATTATAGGAAGAAATAACGTTCAATGTAGTTTCTATTTCTTGCAATCGATGCAATGACTATATTATAAAGGGAAATAAATTTTCAAAAATAAAAAATTTATTTTGGAATATAATGTACATTTTAATGATATATCCTCGGGTCTGGATTATCCATCGGGCCTTAATTTATCCGGGCTGTTCGTCTCTCGATCAAGTCGGTTAATCGAGGTCCTACTGTATTCAAGAATGTTTATTGATAAAGGTTCCGCATTGCGAACCTGACGTAGCTTTTACACGACTGTTACGAGGATTGACGTCATAAATCCTGACGTCTTCGTCTTTGTTCCTGATAATGTCTGTCGGCGCAGAGTCAACGCGATAGAACACTAATGGGAAGAATGAATTCCTGAAGAAGTTCTTTGGAAGTGTTTCACAATGATATAATATGTTTTATATATTCCAGATACAGTTTACTTATCTGTCTTTACTCCAATACGGACAGGTGGAGAACGAATGAGAAACAAATTTTTAAATCGGTTGCTCAGATGCAGCGAGAACTTTCCATCGTGCAATCTCGCTGGTCTTCGGGCACGATCGAGCCTGGCATCAGGGATCAGCCGCGACATCGTTACTCTCGACGATTCGAGGCTGGTCGGACCGCGTCTTAAGTTCACGGGTTCAGACAGATGCGAGCAGAGCGTTAACAAGAACAATTAGGAGTTCTACTTTGCGCGAGAGCTCGGCTCCCTCTAAAAATAAACACGGCCACTTAATGACTCGGTCTGTCATAACTCGCGCAGATGCGAGCCCTTTTTAAATTATTCCCACGAACGACCATTCGCTTCTCGGAATGCGCCGACCGCTCCGAAACTCGCTCGTAACTGCTCCGCGGCCACCGGGGCCTCCTCTCTTCGTTCACCTTTGCGACACCTGACGTACAGGGGTCGGGCGATATAGTGGCGACGCTACTTATAAGGATATCATCAGTTACAGCTTGGATAAAATAGCGGAAACAAAACTTCTAGGGGAAGCTAGTCAGATTTGGACCATTTATTATTACCACGTTTTTATTAACTCGCTTTCTTGTCTGTCTGTTTGTCTGTTCAGTACAAATTTTGCAATTGATTTTAAACTAACTTCCCGATGAGCTAGAGGCTTGAAACTTTAAACATAGCTCAGAATTGGATGACAATGCAATATTAATTCGCTTTCTTGTCTGTCTGTTTGTATAAAAAGCAGAAAATAATTATTTAGATAAAAAAAATTTTTAATATACCACGTTTTTAAGACGGACTAAATAGTATAAAATAATTTTTCCTAGCCCCATACAGATAGTCCTGAAAATTTGTGATTGTGAATTTTTAATAGTTATGAAAATACTTATAAGATTTAAAACGAAAAACATGAGGCGCAAGATGATAGTAAAGAATGTAGAAAGTAGCTGCTGTTGAGAAAACTCACACAACAGTTCATATCATTTGCAGTGCAATAAAATTGTTAGTGACTTAGGTGAACTATTCATGCATCAATTATCTATTGCATGCGCCCCACGTTTTTCGTTTTAAATCTTACAAGTATTTTCATAATTATTAAAAATTCACAATCACAAATTTTCAGGACTATCTGTATGGGGCTAGGAAAAATTATTTTATACTTTTTAGTCCGTCTTAAAAACGTGGTACATTAAAAATTTTTTTTACTTGAATAATTTTTATATTAACTTTGTAGTCGGAGCTATTTTAACCCCTTGCCCTACGATTCATTTTACGGTTTCAGTGGATCGTAATTTCCTAAAAAAGGAGAGAATTTATATCTATTGTATGCCTACATGTTCTCCAATAGCTGTACATTAACAATACCAAAATAGAATTTCATTTCGGTTTAAAGGAGATTATTTACATACATTTTTATCAGAATCTTCATCACGAGTCACACACGACATTGTAAGGGGTTAACTCGGAAACATTTCTTCCTAGCTAGAATAATTCCATTGTACATGATTTTTTTCATTTTATGGATATGAAATTGTTATAATATACAATACTTAAATGTGTAGTAATTGATTATATTATATTGTGGATAGTTGTATAGCAATTTTTAAAGAGTCACTCTCGACAGCAAAGGATTAATCCACTCGATTGGTAACACTTTAATATATTTTTCTTCTGTAGGCTAAATTACACCCTAAGCTTAATACACGTCTAAGCGATTATTCCATCAACAACGCTACAAGTGTTTTTCTTCCACTGGTAGGCTACTCTTTCTTGGATGCCGTGTGCCGCGATCACAAGATTAGCGTAGCTGTAAAATTGTACGTTAACCGTAACGTAGACCACGATGGCTAGCTAGGAAACCTGTTCGCGATTAATGAAACGACACTGTACAGTCCGTAACTTTTCAAAGACGGTAAGTGAATAAGATAAGTGAATAAGGTAAGTGACGGTAAGTGTCAATGATTTTTCTATGATGTTCTACTCCCGGAAGAGTTCAAGCTGTACCATGTGAAAGGTGTTATAGATTGATAAGGAATTTTCTGAGTACATGTAAAACGTTCCCATTGTTATGTCCAACCCCTGCAGCCATCGTCGCGTCGCGTCGCCACGAATCCTCGATCGGATAGAAATTTGTTAGCTCGCACGCATTAGGGAAGACGAGGATTTCTATTGAACTGACTCGTCACGCCTCGTCGCAATGTCGTCTCGCCTGGTCTTCTTAAAATAACAAATCGACTCGAACGAGAGGCGTGGTTCGACGAATGCGATCGCGAGGAAAGGGTAGAAGAATCGGGGCAAGGAGGGCCAACTCGGCGCTCGTGTCTCCGCGAAGGCCCCGCTATGCTTGGAATGCGTACTTAACTGTCCGTTTAATTGAGGCTAATGGAGCGATATTAAGAGTACAAGCACGGGTGTTACGCGCGCCTAACGGCCCAGAGTGTCGAGTGTCGAGTAGCCGTCATGCGTTCCCAACATCGAGCGATCTCGCGTCGGCACGAGCTCGCTCTGCGAACCCCAGCTTATCTCGCCATCGCGATGCATCGTCGCGCCGATTCTCCGAATGCATCTGCAATTTTTCAAATCGGTAATCAATAATCGTTCACGACTCTCCGTGTCGATTCCGGAATCGACGATACACGATGCTCGAAGAGAGGAATTCATAGATTATAAGGGAGAATAAATATTTCCTTATACCGATTGTACAGTTGTTAATAAAAAATATATTAATGCTATCGGCGCACTGGTTCGATTAATTGTTACTTAAAAGCAATTTTGCAAATTACCACATTAACTTCAACGTTTCGATCTTAATTTAGATCATTTTCAAGAAGTAATTGCGTCTGTAAATTATTATATATTATGATTAGACTGCGGATCTTTATGCAAAATAAAAAATGTTCGCATTGATTGCGAGACACAGGAGCCAAATAAAAATTGTATTCTTCTTTTAATTATCCTATTAAACTATAGCTAATACCTTGGTGTTCTTAAATATTTTTAACATGTCCACTGCTTTAAATGGTGCGTGACATTTTATGACATTTTTGTCATAAATGCGTAAAATCCGCAGTCTAATTATGATATTATACTGCATGTTAAACTAGGTTGAGGAAAACTATTATCCACTTGCTTTGTGAAAGAGAATTTTTAAATTCGTTGAAACAGCGAAACACGTGTCGATTTCATGCCGGTAAACGAGACATTGAGGCAACGTGAATATTTGGAAAGAACGAATCAAATCATCGATCGACGTATTGGCCAATCAATATTTGACGGTAAATTTGAACAGTGAAATGTCTTTACACTTTTAACTGCTTATATACCATGTTGATGTTATGGTAATATTTAATTGACATTCAAATTACTTTTGACCTAATTACACACAGTTCTGATTGTATGTGAGAACAAGTAGATGTTAATACATTTGGTGAAGCAACAAAGGAATTTTATATATTTGAAAAATATAAGGGAGAGTTGTCGAATTTGTATCAGTGCCTAGATTAGAACTAATTCACAGCTCCTAGTCAATTGACGCCGCACTAATAAAACTGCATATATTTCTTTCCTCCGAGATACGTATCTGAATCAAGCTCGAATCAAAGCTCATCACCAGTTAGTACCATTAAGAACGTTAAAGGATTTTTCTTTGATACATAGTAGTCTAATATAATCGCAGATCTTAATTAGACTACCCTGTCCTACTGCGTTCTAACTCGTTCGTTTAAATTGATAGTTGTTGGAATAAAATTGATGATTGCTCAACACGGTAGGCAAAGCATCTAGTTTGCGTTGCAGAGCCAATGTATTTCTTTAGACTTCCCTACAGTAGAAAAATAATAATGGAAACGTTCCCCGATCGACGTAGAGATCAGAACCGAGAGCACCCCTAGAATGGGCCGCGTGGCTTTACACGCCGTAATAAACTCGACGATCGCATTTCGCACGGATACCGCAGGAAAAAACGGATTTTCTATTTACGATGACCATTTGGATTTTCTGTAGTCGCCGCGCCGCATCGGTGGAGGGGTGCGAGCATAGGGAAACTGGCTGGCAGCGATTTTGCCAGCTTTATACTAAATTTCCCGCGCAAGGGGAGAGCTTACCTAAAGGAGACACCCCTCAGGTTTATGCTATTATTACGTATGCAAGTGCGAGTCGATTCTACCCCACGGCCCATACGCCACACAATATCCGTCCATTCGGATCCGTTTTCGACCGACCGATGATTTAGTGGAGGTAACGGCATTCCACGGAAATCAGGATGGCTCCTTCTTGCATACGCTATACTGAGTTTGTTTCGTTTGCCGATCACTGGATTTTATTTCCGACTTGTTCAAATTATTCGGAATGTTTAACCCCTGATTTTCGTGACCGATTCAAATAATTTCGATTTTGTAGAAAAGTCCTCTGCCCACCGGCCAGTGTCTTTTTCTAACGGATCTTTTTATGCAAAATAGACATTGCTTCTCTTTATTAATCTTACAATTAGTATATTCTGAAATTTTAAATTTTGACCATCTTAACCCTTAATTGGGCGCGTGGGGTCTATTTGACCCCGAGTGATATAAAATAGTATATAACTTTTCCAGTTTTAAAAGCACAACAGGACAGCAAAAAGAAAGCGGTGTGATGTTTGTCCACGGAGTGTTGATAACAAATATAAAGAAGTGTGCCATTTTTGCCAAAAAACTTTGTGCGGTACTCGTAAAAAAATTGTATGCGATAATTGTATAACTTTATGACAAATGGATTGAGAACTTATTGATAAATAACTTACAACTATAAATTTTCTTTTATTTTGAATTTCTCTGGAGTTCTGCAGGTTTAAACGTTGGGGTCCCAAGAGGTTTATAAGCGCGCCCAGTTAAGGGTTAAATTTCACCAACTTGTTTCCGCTATAAATGCATAAAAGTTTAGTGATTATCCATCCGACTCTCTACAGTACTTGAAAAAACGAGAAGGGAAGAAGCCCAAGAGGAAGAAGGAAGACACATGGAAATCACAATAAGTTAACAGTCCTAGACACACTTACACACAAAACACATGTACTCCCATTTTGAGGCGGAGAGGCAAAAAATAAACCTATTTACTACTATCCATCCGATTGGGAGAACAAAGCTAAACAATCGCGACATCATATAGAGATAAATAATTTGTGCATTTATAATTATAACTCGACGCTTCCAGCACTTTTTTCGTCCACGTTCTGCTGTGTCTGTTCTATTTCGTTGGTTTATGCGGAACGTTGAAAATCACAAGATCGTAGGGAGGTAAAAGACATTTTACCGCGGCCGAAACAGCCTAGAGTGTAGATAGAATGAAACGGCGAACGTGTCGCGACAGACCTTCGTTCTTTCCGCATGGTCGTGCGCCGTGCGTGTCACGCCCAAAATAAAACGTCGAGCATGCCTGCGACACATCGTGAGGAGGTCGGGTCAGTCCTGTTCTCGACCGGTGCACCAACTATGTACGCGGACACAAAGTGTTCACCGTGCGGAATATTCGATGGGCCGAAAGAAATTAGGCCAGGGGTCGAGGGGAGACCTCTCGAACCTAATTCTTGACCGGTCGAGGGAAAGACGGGCGTTCCGACGACGGAAAAGGCGAGTCCTGTCGCCTCGCGACGACCCGCGGCTAATGGGACAATCACCTGCTCCGAACAAATAGAACCGACTATCGTTTTTTATAACGCTATGCATATTTAAAATATGCATATTTAAAATATTGCCCATAGACAGCATGCAACAGAAACTAAGTAATTTCGGTATTTTAAGGCGAAGTAGAGCCCAATTTTTTTATCCAAGCAATGAACTTTAATGAATAGTGAGAAGGAAGGTTTGCACCCTCGTATTGCTCTTAAACGAACGGGTAGCGATGTTGAAGTTCAGAGAGCCCCAGGTGAACTAAACATCGTTTAGCAATCGAAAACGAGAATCTACACGAGGGCCGTTCGTTCGTGCTTATCTGGCCAGACTGATTTCATTATTTTCGTAGTCGATCCGGCATCGTTGCATTCCGTCGCGACTCGATACGAGCGATCGAGCTTCGGATTCTTCTTATGCATTCGCTGGCATTCCGGTATGCATATTCATGCCGGAAATCGTCGCGGTCTGCGCCCGTCGTAGCCGAGTCTCTTCTTCACGTGCGTAAAATCTAATCTTTATCGTTTCCACGAAACCGTTCGGCCCGCGAACGCGTTCCCTTTTACGATTTCTAGATGAAAATCTACGAAGTCGTTTACCTGCTCGACGGTATCTTTCGTCCTTCATCGAGATACCGAAAAAATGACGATTCCCATGGAAAAACAAAACGATTCGTTTGTTTTGTGGTTGCTCGTAGGCGTCTTCCAAAGTGTCGCACGCACTTGTGTAAATCTTGTTGAAGTTGTCGGATGATGCACAGAAGTGGACTTTAGCGAGGTGAAGTTTATACTTTAACCCCTTACTCTGCGATTTATTTTACGGTTTCAGCGATTAGAACATTTTTGTAGTTGTAGTAAAAAAGGGGAAAATTTATATCTGTTCTCCAGTATATGCGTTCTCCAGTAGCTGTACATTAACAAACCAAAGTAGCATTTCATTTCGGTTTAACGGAAATTAATTACTAGACTGCGGACCTTTATGCAAAATAAAAATTGTCTGCATCGATTGCAAGAAGTAAAAACCAAACAGAATATTATTCCTTCCCTTAATAATTTTAATAGATGAGAAATGATAAATGTACATCTTCAATTTCTAAGATTCTCCTACGATTTTGAATTTCATCTACTCAATTTTGCTGTAAATGCATAAAGATCAGCAGTCTATTAATCACATACATATTTATTAGTAGACTGCGGATCATTATGCAAAATAAGATTTTTACACTTCAATTACGATGTATTGAAGACAAGTAACAATTTATTTTCCTCATTAATACCTTTTATATGTTACACTCTTTTAATCTTTCTACTGTTTCGAATTACACCTATTTGTCATCAATGCATGAAATCCGCAGTCTATTTATTAGATTCAGTTCACAGTCTTCATCACGAACCTGACACTTATTTATCACAATTTTATAGTTTATCTAGTACGTTTTCTTCGTACTTTGCCGCAATAAATTATTATTCTTACCATTGTTTTTCATCTATAATATAAAAATCTTTAGTACACAATGTTTCTTCATACGAAAATACGTTGAACCCAGCGATAAGTAAGCTTCTGAATCGTTAAGGGTTAATAACTTTCGGTGATAATCTCGGAAGAAAACGAGAGGAACGCGCCGGTGGACTTCCTCTTCGGATATTCTTCCGTTCGCAGAACAGAACAGAATAGAATATACGACGATATTTGCGTGGTAAAAGGCAAATGGCAAAAAGGTTCGAGGGAAAACCAGCCGAGAGTCGAGAATCGAAGGGGAGCGGACCAACTGTGGTCCCCCGATAGATCGAAGAGGAAAAGTTTCGAAGGAAAGAGAGCCCGGGTCGAGTCGACCGGAGTCCAACGAAACCGAAACCGAACCGAACCGGACCGGACCCGACCAGACCGGGCGGGCCGACTATTATTCGAGATTTCGGGCTGGTCGCCGGAGATATCGTGAATTATGCATGGTCAGGGCTACGTCACGCCGGTGTCCCCGTCCTTTCCCATGCATACCATGCATATGTCGAATGATAGATGGACGTGTCAATTTCATCGGGATCTTCTATCGATGCGGGTTATCTTCATCGTCGCGAGATTACTATCCCCCTCCCCGAGAAATTCGCCATTCTCAAGAATATCGCCCAACATCCCGCTATCCTTAACGTTTACGATTCCCTAACGCCGTCCGAGAGAAATGAACTTGTAATGGACTGCTGGAAAGAAGCGAAACAAGCTTTTATTGTAAAAGTTCGGGTCGAGCGCAACTTTACGCGTCGCCTGCTGATAATCATCTGATACGCTCGACTATAAACACCGAGACCTTGCACAGTCGTTGCCGCGACTTTCGGGTATATGCCCTGATCTTTTTGAAATTTTCTGACGAAGATTCCGCGAGTATTGCAAGGGAGAGCTACCGTAAACTTACACGAAAACAAAGAACCATCGGTGACAGAAAGATTACTATGAAGAAGCTAAAAGCGACTGCGTATTTATTGGGTCGTTCGGAAAGACATTTCGTTTTTCGTGTAGAGATTGCTTCCATTTGTTATTACTAACCTTATTTTAAACGCAAAATCGTGGTATATCTCGACAGCTGACATTTCGGACGCAATTTCCTACCTTGTAGTGCTTTCTAATCTTTCAAGTATATTTTTATCATCACATCAAATATGCAAAATCAAAGCATGCATTTCCATCAGCTTGTGCTTTTTTGTTACTTCAAGGTTAAAAATGTAGTGCACGAAAGAAAAAGTTGTCCGTTGTTTAAAGAGTGGATGTACCATCGATTACTATTTTTTTCGCTTTTTTCAACATTTTTTATGCGTTGCAAATTTCATCTCAAATAAAGTCGTGAAAAGTCATATAACTTAATATTTTGGTTGCAATCTTTAAGTTGCCTGAAAAATCGCAAGAAATCATAGAACAAAATGTCATAAAACTTATTCTAGATAGTAAAAAGTTGGCTTTCATTTTCTCTTAAGAAAACGAAATGACTTTCCGAACGACCCAATAATACGATTATATCGTATTTAATCTTTTGTACTATAACATCGAGTTAGACTCCTGATGAAGATTTGGAAAAGAATCAACTAAATATTATCCATTTCTTTTAAATCGAAATATAATTCTACGTTCTTGTTGTCTATGCATATATAGCCATTGGAGCATAACCTAGGCATACAATAAATACGATGAACCTTCTTCTTTGAGAAAATGATGAATATCAAAGCGTAAAATAAATCGTGGTACGAAGGGTTAAACCCACACGAAGACAATCGACTATTTCTATGGAGGATCGAAGCGACCTGCACTGTCCCAGCCCGATCGTGGAACGTAGCAGATACAGGTTTCGCTCGAAATCGAAAAATAGAGAGGCACGCATATACCGGGTGGTTGGGGCGCGTCTAATCGGCGATTAGCGGTATTTTCGAGTTTGCTGTCCGGGTCGATCGAGTTCGGACGAGTCACGAGCGAGCTATCGAGTGCCGGTCGCTGCCACGAGATTCCGCTTAGGGCACGGACACGCGATTAACCGCGGGCTATATTCTTCCGACGAGAAGCGACGGCGACGGGGCCCCGGCTAACAGAAGAGAACACGTTCGAGAGGAGAGAGGAAAGAGGAGTCGGAGAAGCAAGAAGAGCTGGCAGAAGAAGAGGGAACGAAACGAAGAGAATCGGAGGCAGAAGAGAAGAGAGGTCAGCGATTCTCAGCGCGAACCGTTCGATCCTGGTCGATTAGTGGCCCCGTGGTCCAAGGATCGAACGCGCCGTAAAGAAAGAGAATCGCGGCGGTGCTGGCCGACGCGGACGGCTTTCCAAAGATACCACCACCACTACCATCGCCGCCGCTCATCCTCCATAAAGGCTTCCATGCGTGTCAAGCGTTATACGACCACGTTACTATTAAATACGTCAAAGCTCCGTATGTTTATTGCATATTGGATGCCGTGCACTTCGGCTTTCTGCGCCGGTCACTATAACCCATAACCCGTAACCCGTAACCCATAACCCACAACCCGTAACCCGAACCGATCGGCATTGTCGTGCACCGATCCATAGGCGTGTTAGCGGCGTTTTTGCTATTTCGACCTCCACTCTCCTCGGCAATTTCGAAAATCACCGTGCTATTCTCTTACACAAAGACGAATTCCAAAAAGTCCCGTTTCTTTCTTTCTCATAAACGAAACTTTTCATCCAAGATTTCTTCAACCAGGATTTCATATACTCGCAACAAGCGTGCAGATGAAATTTAAAAGAGAATTTCTACCTATTTTATCCTACCTATAATCGCGCAACGATTATAGCCCCCTTTAGCGGACAACGAGAGTTCAGCATCAAACGACAAAAGGCGCGTCTGAAAGCGAAAGGATCGACGAATCGTTTGAAACCCTTGTATCGCGATGTTCGGCAGTTTTTCAGCCGGAGGGCACAATTTCGCCGATCGACGCGTTACCAGGGAAAAGAGCCTGACATGTTCGCCGTCGTCCGTTTCGAAACGGAACGAAGCGGGACGGGATGGGACGAAAACAAGCTGGGAATTGCGTGGTTGTCACCGAGTCGGCGCAGGTTTCCAGAATGTCGCGTAACGTTTCCCTTTATGCGCGCGAGGTGATTACGCGGGCACGAATGAGCGAGCAAACGAGACCAAACCAGACGAGAAGGGACGAGGCGAACGGAAGCGAAGGGAAACTTGACGAAACGATACGAAGCGAAACGAAACGAAACGAAGAATGGGCGAACGTGTTACCGAACGGTGTTTCAATCTCCATAATGACCGCTCTGTTCCCTTTCGGAGTGTGCGGAGCGCGCGTCACATGGACACAGACACAAGGAAACCGAGTAGATGCTAATAACGGAGAAGCTCCATACCGTCCGTAGGCATCGCTCATTCAGAGACTTCTTTTGCATCCGCGTTTGTTCATCCTGAAAGAGAAAGCTAGCTGGAGCACGCGCGACCACGCTCGCGCTCGCGGCTTCTGCCGCTGTTTCTACAGCGTTTCCTACGCGTGCACGTTTTCCTTCGGCTTTCCGACGTTCGTCTTTCGTCAGAGACTGTTCTCCAATTCTGCTTCGGCGAACGAATTCCAACATAGACCGGTTCGAGGCCTCTTTATGCGGCACACGGAATTTCCATAATTCCACATACTACATATTTCTTTATGACATTGATTAAACTTTAATGGATACTCGTTATAAATGCGGATCTTTACGCAAGATGCAAATTCTATGCATTGATCGCAAGAAACGCGAGTTGCATTGAAATTCATTTACTCTCCTAGTAACTTTAACAAGCTAGGAATAATATAATCGTCTTCTTAAATTCATCTATTCATTTTTGTCATAAATGCACATAATCCACAGTCTAGTTTCAATAAGTGCGAAATAAGGAAATTAAAGGTCTGTAACCAGACCCTCTGACTCGTCCGGTAGTTCAAACGCGATTCGTGAGCAGAGGCTGAAAGACGCTCGAGGAGGGAAGAACGAGCGGAGGAAGATCGGCGCACGCCGAAGCGATCGACTCGAAGTGAAAAGGGATAGGTACATAGATATGGCTGCGGTTATGGTTGCGTAGAAAACGAATAACGGAGTGTCGCCACACGATGCGACGCGGGTTGGCAGTGGTCTAAATACTGCGGAGCTGGCGACGTTTTTCTCTCGGATAGATCCGCGTATAGTTTTCTTCCCCATTTGGCGAACAACGGAAACGGGAGCATAAGCTCGTGTTTCCGCCGCGGTTCGAGGAACTTCGTAACGAGCCCTCGTTGCTTTCCGATTCGTCGCGTCGGTTCGGTCGTTACCCCGTCGAAACGGAGCTTCTCGGGACGGTTACGTCGCAGCCGTTCTCGCGGGGAGGAAAGTTCATCGAGTGTTTTCTTTGGGAGCAATCGCGTTTTCAGCCGACGAATTAATTAATCCGGAGGAGCTCGATGAAGAGCGGAACTCTCCGGCCGTTCTCTTTCTACCGTGCTGCGTCCATCGATTCGTGTAATTCCCTGTGCACCCACATTTCTCTCTCGCTCTCTCTCTCTCTCTCTCTCTCTTTCTCTCTTTCTCGTTCCATTTCCCTCGGATTCGGTGTCTCTGTCCGATCGCGGGAGCGCGCGCGTTCCTTTTCATTGAAACGAGCAATTCTCGAAAAGCGTACACGTAGACGCGACGGTAAACAGAGGACGACACGGGCCGGTGAGCGTACAATGTGTCGGGGAGGCTGGAAAGACAACGCGAATCCATCATCTAGGAAGAGAGGCTGAAAGGGCTTTGCGGCACCGCACTCTGTGTAATTGTGGTCCCGGCCCCTGGTGGCCCGAACTACCGCACCCCCTTACCGGCTTACCGAGATACCTACGGCCACGGCTACGAATACGGATACGGCTGCTGCCGCCGCTGCCCGACAACCTCCATCCACCTCCATCCAGCATCATCCACCTCCATCCACCTCCATCTACTCAACCGTGCATCGTCCACTCGCCGCTCGCCATTCGCTTTTCACTGCCCGGCCAACCGACTTTGCCCACCATCGTTTCTCTATCGCTATCGCTGTCGCTCGCGGACCCGTCCGGAAACTTTTTCGAACCCAGAATTCCTATTCGGTTGTGCATCCAGTCGATTTCGGAACAGCGAAACTGGAGCTGTTGCTTGCGACCGACCTTCCCAACTTTATACACATGCTCACTTCTCCACAGAGGGAGTCGAATCAATGGAATTTCGAAAATCTGTTGCTCGTATCGCATACTTTGCACGCTACACAGGGTGACCCACCTAGAGTTTGTACCTCACAAATATCTTTGCTGTTCGTAAAGATACATTAAATGTCCTCAGGACAAAGTTGAATGGTAAGATTGGACTCGCACAATACCAAAAAATCTTTGTTTCATTTCTTTTTTGGAGATAGTCCATTTTATTACGAATTCAGTGATTATAATTGTTCAAGGTGATTCAAGGTACATATTTTGTAGATCTATCATTTTCCTCCGTCAATCTTCCATTTCGAGAACCCCGAGTATGATAAAGCAGATTCAGCATTGTCAGAGTAGCTTTTGAAAAGATTTTGCGATCACGCAATAACGCAATGCCTGTGTCCACTCTTCGAAAGCGGTGTAAATTATAAAATTGCTATGTCGTTCAGACGATTACAAATATGTATGAAACATTCCGGCTCCTTAAAGATTTTCTGAAATTTTGTTGCGTAGTTTCGCTGTTACTCGGTGTTAGGTCAAAATAAGCTGGTGGTTGTTGACGACGCTGGCGCCGGCGCCGACATCGGCAATGACGACGCCCCAGCCCGAGCCCGGCGGTGCCACGGGGGTAAGACTTCGGTGCCCTGCGGAGCTCCAGGTCCCCGATTAAGTGGTTCTTCCTTATATACTTATACTTGCACTCTTGTACGCGTAACCGGACGAGATTCGCTGCCCCTCTCTCCTCTGCCGCGAGATGCTCTCGTCCCGTGACTCGCTAGACAGCATGGCTGCGAAACTCGAGATAGAAGCACCGGTTTCCGTGGCCCCGTATTCGTCGACCAATCGGATTCTTGTTCCCGTTCTCGTTTCTTTCCGCCGCGTCGCACGATATCGTACCAGAAGCTCGATGTTACGTGGCCGCCAACGCGTGCGGCTAGAATTTTTCACGCGACGACCAAGAACCGGTCAACCTGAAACGACTAACCCTTTACCGTTTATTTCTAGCGATTACAACTTCTCCGTTTGTTCAAGACCTCCTGGAAGGAAGAGAAAATTTGTCCTATGTCTCCTATAGACATATAGATCAGTGGTTATTAACCTTTTTGAAGTCAGGGAACATTTTTGATTATATGAAAAATTTGCGAAACACCAAGATTAATGACCCAAAAAACAAACAAAAACATCCCGCGTAGAAATAAATATATTTTGGGAAATATATTATTAGATATATTTAATATATTTCGCGGAATTTCGTGGAACACTTGCAAAAAGCTCGCACAACACCGGTTAAGAATCACTGATGTAAATACATATAGCGGCTTCCATGTAACAATTAGCTCAAGCAATCTCCCTATACATAATTGTTTAGTTTAAGCTGCCTGCGCGGATACCCAGAAATTTTGTTAACACCCCTCTTTTATTAGCACCCCTAGTTTAAGTTAATAACATGGTACGAATTAATCTGATTTGCACTGATTCTAAATTTCTACCCTGAGGTAGGAGGATTGATTGTAACCGGAGTCCCTTATAAATCCCAAGTTCACCATGAAATTTAATTCCGGTTCATTTAATAGCAAACATATTCTCAATACAAGTAGCTATAACAATAACGGCAAACTCGAAAAGGATGGTCATTCCAAATCCCTTTGTAGACTGGACAATGCGAGAACGCTGTTATCCTATTTCGACGCTAAGGTTCGTCCAAGCGAGTCGATCGGTCCCGTCTTCGGCGCTCGCAGATTTTTTACTGCTTCCGCGAAGAGTGGATACGCGACATGAAAAGACACGACGCGACCCGAAGCAACCCGTCGCGAAAATACAGCCGACTCCACGAAACGGTGTCAAAGCCCTGTCGTAACGTTGCTTCTCAGGATTTTGGGGTAACGTTCACCGTCGCGGCGCGGCGCGTCTATCGATTCCCAGTAGCAACTTCGAAAAGAGTCTGCGAACGATCTCTCCTCTACGCTTCCTTTCTTCTTGTCGTCGTCGAGAGCTCGTCGCCGCTTTTTCTGTTCGACCCTGGATAACTGAGCTGTCGTGCGTGGAAACGCGACCACGCTAAAGGAAATCGCGGATATAATTGGACTCTTCCTTGTTCAACGAAAAAAATATTCTACCTTATAACGGAACGGGATCGATGACGTGCACGGTGACGCTTGGTGGTCATTGGTGGTCGGCGCTATTGATTTGTTCCGAAGCGATTGTCATAAAATTAACATTAAGTTCATTATCAAGTAACTACTAATAATTATTAATAACTAGACAGCGGATCTTTATGCATTTATAGCAAAATTGAATAGATGAAATTCAAAATTGTTGAAAAATTTTAGAAATCGATGATGTAAAGATCTCTCCTCTATTAAAATCATTAAGGGAAGAAATAATATTCAATTTAGATTCTATTTCTTGCAATCGATGCAGACAATTTTTATTTCGCATAAAGATCCGCAGTCTATTAATAACCTTGGTTGTTTATAGAAACGAAGTAGGCAAGACGAAACTTCAACACATTCGAATACGCCAAGTTAGTCAAGACGAAACAGCAAAGTTTCGAATAAATTGCAAATTACAAGCACGACAATGGAGGACTACAACGAAACATATAATACAGTTAGGAGCATAACTGATCACACACACTTTAAATCAGAATAACTTTTTTATGAATGGACCAAACGACTTCAACTTCTGTGTAAGGCTAGAAGAATTAGTTTAGTAAATGACGTCTAAAAATATGTTGAAAATATGCATTTGGTCGGAATTGTAAAAAACAATAGTGAAAATTGGTTTTTTCAACTATTTTAGCTGGGCCAATAACGAAAATTTAAAAGATGTGTTTGGTCAACTCGTATAAATTATATACGCTCTGAAAATTTCATTGAAATTGGTTAATTGATCTACGAGTTATAAACGATCAAAAGTGGTAAAAGGACCGAAAATCTGGAAAAATTGCAATTTTTACCACATTTGATCGTTTATAACTCGTAAACCAATTAACCAATTTCAATGAAATTTTCAGAGCGTATATAATTTATACGAGTTGACCAAACACATCTTTTCAATTTTCGTTATTGTTCTTCACAATTCCGACCAAATGCATATTTTCAACATACTTTTTAGTAGACAGCGGATTTTATGCATTTATGACAAAAATGGGTACATATAATTTAAAGTAGTGGACATGTTAAAAATATTTAAGGACATCAATGTATTAGTTTCAGCTTAATAGGATAATTGAAAGAAGAATACAATTTTTATTTGGCTCCCTTGTCCTGCAATCAATGCAAACATTTTTTACTTTGCATAAAGATCCGCAGTCTAGTGATCAGTTATGCTCCTAACTGTAGATGGAAAGCCATCGACTCGCGCCGGACAGAGAACCCAGTTATCCTTCCGAGAATTTGCAATTCCGTTTGTTGCGTCCTCGATTATTCGCGGGTATCCCCTCTCCCGTGTACCCTCCATTGCGGCGAGATCGGCGAACGCGAATCATCGCCATTCTCGAAGATGTCGTCACGATCCCGAGGCTGGAGCAAGACGAATCAATTACGAGACGAGCACGTACGACCGTTACGACTGGCCGTAAACGTGACTCGTGAAACGCTCGAGACAGATATGGAGCAACCGGCACGCTTGCACTCTTGCGCGCGGAGCTTTCGCGCATAGCGTCACACTCTGGTCCCGAATCGAGATTTCGGAAGTTCGGAATTGATGTAAAACTTTTTTCAGAGCTTGAAGCAAATGCCATTTGGAACGTGTAAATGTTTGTTAACCCTCCCCCCAAATCTAATAACACATAAATAGTAAGCTGGGGTGTCTTAGACCCCGACAAATAAGTTTCACAAATAGCCTCGTTTTTAATAAATTTGGTATAAAGAATAACACAGGATCGAAAGTAAACATACAGATTTAATTTTGTCCATATAAAAATTCTTTTCAAAAATCTGGAGCTGGGGTCTTTGAGACCCCACATTACCTTGCGAAGGTTAATAACTAGACTGCGGATCTATATGCAATTATGGCTTCTTTATAAAATATGACAGAATTTAGTACAACTTTAATTTATCTCAGATCAAAAAGGGCTATTACCACGGTTCAAACTACAAAACAAGATTCTATTTTATTCAGTTTCTTAAAATTCATCTATAAAAATTGAAAATTGCATGAACATCCGCAGTGTATTAATAACGATTGTAGTCGTGAATTACGATTTATCGTAAAACGGAAGACTATAGACTTGAGTAAAAATTTGCCCTACGAGCGTTGTTATTCAGCTAGCACTTCTCTTTTAGCAAAAGGATCTTCTCGCGGTACGAATTAATCGCGTTATGGGAGGATCATTAAAGCGACGGAGGCGTTTCAGGTGAAAACGTAAGGTGACTCACCCTGCGTATTCCAGAAGGAGGGAAGAGAGAATAACCATCTACCACCTCCTTTTCCGAGACTGCTATTCACTATTCTCCTCGGCAAAGGATCGACGGTGGTTTCCGAACTCGTTCTCGCGAAATTCGATCGACGTCGTTTGACGATTAGGTCCGGCGAAGTTTAGCGTGGCGAAGAAAGATCGATTGCCGCCATACCATCGAGGGTAGAAAAGAAAGACTGCGGAGTGGAAGAAAAGAAACGACGGAGCTGGAAGAGGTGGAAAGGTAGGAAAGAAGCACTCGACGCGACGGTTCGACGTTTCGACGGTTCGACGTTTGGAACGCGTTCCAGTACCGGGAGGAAGAGTCGGCCGGGGGGTTACCGCTAAAGAGGCAATTACGAGGGGCTCCTCGGTTGAAGGTGCTCGTAAAAGTTGGAGCGAACGAACGACCAAAGAGAACGCTTTCGAACGATGAGCAGAGAGGAAGGGTGGAGGCGGACGATGAGGAGAAGAGAAGCGAAGAGGAGGGCAACGAAAGGAGACAGCGAGGGTGGAGAATAGAAGTAAGCCGAGACGGCAAAGGAAAGAGGAAAGGGTAAAAAGTAAAAGAGACGAGTAGGATAGAGGCAAAGGCAAAGGCAGAGGCTCGGTCTCTCGGGCCGATCGAGCCCCTCGGCTCTGGGAGATTCGGGCCCGAGGCGGCGTGTCATCGGTTCGCTGTTCTCGTCATCCGGAGAGGGACCGTGTCGAATTCGTCGACGCGTCGAGTATAGATAGATCGAGATCACCTCCGAGCATGGCAAACCGATCACCTTCGGCTTCGGATTTTTACGACGCGCAACCGATTTGCCGTAAGATGAAAACTGGCCTCGTTTCACCCGTAGCCGCCGCAACGAACCGCTCAACAACGAGTCGAGGGAACGGAATAATCAATCGCGTTGAAATTTTTAGATCGCTAGCAATCGATAATCAACCTAGACTGTCGACTGGACTTTCCGTGGCGGAACTCTCGACCGAGGGGGAACAAGGACAACTGAGAGAGCCAGGGTTGGACAACGGAGGGTGGATTGATCCGTGGTCATCGTACGACTCTCTCGATCTAGACCATCTCTTCTCGTCTCACCCTCTCTCTCCCTCTCTCTCTCTCTCTCTCTTTCTCTCTCGAGCAGTCTATGGCTCTCTCACTTAGACAGCTCCCTTTGCTCGTTTTCGTTCGCTACCCTCTGGCTCGGCGACCCTCCAGTTCGAGCAGTTCGTCTCGGCTCCTTCGTGTCTCCTAGCTCGATGTCTCCGAGAATGGGAACGAGAACGAGAACGCATATGTATAGGTATTTCGCCCGGCAGCACTCAGGACTCGGGGCTCGTGTTATACCAGCCAGTCACCGGTCCACCCACTTCATTACAGCCGCCCGACGAGGACGAGAACGACAATGACAGCGAGGATGCTGCTACGACTACGTCTACGAGCACTATTCCCTCGAAACTTTCCCTTCGACTGCGCCCTTAAGTGAAATCCAGGCATCAATCTTGCTAACGACCTAGGATTAACGCTAATTTGTCGACCGCGCGATATTGCCGAATCGCCGAGATATCTCCACCGACTTCTCCTAGCTCCCTTCGTTCTATCACGCCTCCCTCTTCGCTCGCCCCCGCGGTCTAACCCCGCGAACTCGACCTAGTCGACGCGAGAACTTCTTTTTGAAATAGTTCCTCGCGTTAGAATCCGTTTTCGTTTAAACGATCGGAACGGCGATCACAGCTTTTGGATACACTTTATCGTTTTATGCCGGAAGCGTTGATTATCTTGCCTTGCCAGATGAATTTGCCGATGTCTCAAATTATAACAACCCTGTCGATCTTTCAGATTTAAATTAACTAACTTTTTACTGTTCTTGGATTTTAAAAAATTTTAATTATAATCGTTGGAGCGTGAAATGTTTAACACCTAACCTAACTAAACCTACCACTGCCAATCAAATATGTGTGACTGGTCTTAAATTTTTAATTTTATAATTATTGGAATTATGACGTTACTTACATGGGAATTGATTGGATAAATTTCTTTATCCAAGCACATATTGCAAGAAAAATTGCACGAAATCTAAGTAAATAGAGCCTTGTCATTTCTATCAGCTAAAATATTTTAATCGCTTTCATACTGATTTCGCTAATATTTTAATTGCTCGTTAGTTTTAGTGTTAATAGGGGAGAATAAATATCCGAAGGAAGAGACAATTCAAGAGTGAAACTTCACTCCAGATAAAGACTACCGGCAGGTTGCAGACGAAGGGTGAAAATAGGAAGACGCGTCGCGCGGTACAGTTTTGTCAGACACCGCTTGAAATTTGATTTTTGTCTCTAAACCCTCGGTTGGACGCACTGTACAGCCGCCCGCATGCTCGAAACCTTCCGAGATCGTTCGACACGTAGCGACATGGAGAGGCGCACTCGAGTCTGCTGATGACGCGGATTACGACAACGAGCTTGCGATGCTCACCTGGCTTTTTCAACGAGAGCACCGGAGGCTCGTTCGTCACGCGACCTCGTCTACCGCCCCTCCGATTCGACGTCGCTCTTGTTCTCGTTCGAGCTGCTCCTCCCAGAGTCGCGTTGTTGTTGCGCGACATCGATACATGCACAACATCCCAGACGATATTCGCTTGGGACCGAGCGTTTACGCTTACGTTGGGACCACAATCATTCTGCTGTTTTATAAGAAAAATGTTTACATTGAAGCAGCGAGTATCATATTCCAAGCGCTAAAAGAGGAAACTGGTACGGAATGCCTTCTAAAAATTACGCGATTCTGTTTTCGGGTTACGATTTATTTTACTCTCCCCACCAACGCGTCAATTAAAAAGAGAGCGCACTACCCCCGCTATTGCTCTCTCTCTCTCTCATTCTTTGTATTCCTCGCCGCCATTGTAAGCTTCAACTCGCCCGTAAGACGGCTCAGTCCATCTCAATAAGTCTATGGTCGCGTTGCTGTCGAAAAAGTGCCACAAAAGCGGCGCGAAGGTGTCGCAACGGTATCGCAGTTCGATCCGACAGGCTTTTATTTTGAATTATGCGGAATCACAGAGTATCGGCATCGCGTCGCTGAGCGTGTATCGGTCCTTATTTCGTCGAGCGGCCTCCGATCGGCGATCTCCGATACGTAAGAGCGGTGAATAATCAAGACCGTTTGCTCGTCTCTGCGCGAGAGATATCATTGATCGCGAATAGGTTTGACGCGCGTTGCGACGCCGATAGCGTCCAGTAATATTATTCCCATCGCGGCATTGATTCTCTGCTACCGGCACATATTCCGATTGGGATTCCGATTCTCATTCCGATTCCGATTCCATTCGCCGCGACTCGAGCGTCTTTCCTCCTCTCCGTCCGTGATCGACGGCCGGCCGGCCAGCCGGTTTCAATCGAAAATGCGAAACGCGGCGCATCGAGCACGCGTACTACAAGCCCATTGTGAGTCGCGAGGCGTTCGATCTCCGATCGCCGATCGCGTCGCGCCGAGAGGACCCTTTCTTCCCTGTTCGCTGCTTTTCCGGTCCCAGTCTAGTCGATAGGTTTCGCGTCCATCGAACAAAAAACGCGGCCCCCTCATCGGAACTCGAAAATGGAAAATGAAATGACCACGGCTTGAAAACTGTTACGACACCGGCGAATAGATTACTGAAGAATTACTAGAAGAAGAATTTATTTAGACGTTATTTTTTTCATTTACACCGATTAACGATGAATCGAGCCATTAACGATGATCCAACAGCATTATGATTCTCAGTTTCTCTATGCAGCCGATCTTCATGCAGAATAAAAATTTTCTTCGTCAACTGCAAGACACAGAAATCATATAAAAATTTCTTTTCAAATTGAAAATGACATATGGACGTTCCTAAATTGTCTTTGAGACAAATCGTCTGTTTCTCCTATTTTAAAATACATCCACCAATTTATGTGATATATGTTTATTTCCAAATTTCAATAAGTTATGTAAAGACATTGTTTTCACACAGCAAGTACGAAATTTCTCGTGATATAATAACTAATACCCTATTCAGTTAACATACATTAAAATATACGATTTCTTATAGACGCAATTTCGTTGAGAATAATATAAAAATTTGCAAAATTGCTTGTTAGTCAAAATTAGATCGAAACGCCGAAACCATTAAAAAGTTTATTCAGTAATTTTACGATCGACAAAGAAGAATTTCAACCATAGGAATGTCTTGCAATTAATCTTATCGAGTTTCCTGAAGCGGTCAGTTCTTCGAGGTAAGGACCTCTGCGCAGAAAGAATCAGTTTATTCGGGCTAATCAACTATCCCGACTAAAAATTCTCCCGGGTACGATAGGATCGCAAAATTTCGAGAGGGTGTCGCGAGAAGAACGAGTTTGTGGGCGTAGTAGCGCAGCAGCGGGGCAGGGAGGTGCAGTTACGGATTGTTCGTCGTAGCTGCTTGCAATTCCGTCGGTTCGATCGTATTACGGTGCATAAGTTACGGCAACGATCTGCCGTAGACGGTGTCGGTGTCGTGTTGGTGTCCGAGACAGATGGAAAGAAAGAAGCGAGTAAGCAAAGCCTGTGTCGCGGAGGGTGGTGGAGCGAGGGAAGAGGATACGGAGCGGCGACGGCTATTTCTGAATCTTTAGTCGGTTTACAAGTAGCGGGGTCACGGGCCGGCCCATAAAGAAGCATGACTTACATTGCCGCTATGTGGGCGCGCACCGCGAAACTCTCCCATCTATCTCGACGGCTCCGCGTACATCCGCGCCGAGCTGCTTCGAGCCGACTTGCACCCGACAATAAGAACAAACCGATCCGAGAGGGACCACGAGGTCCATAAGGTCCACGGGACCGCAGAAGGAACGCGAGACCAGGCTGCGGAGGGGAATCCCACTCTGCCCCCGAAACGCGAATCCCAAACTTGTGCTCTCCCATAATTTCGTAATTTTGTTTCAGCCTGTTACGCGCCGCGAATTCCAACCATACACGAGTCCGGACATTACCACTCTTTCTTTATACAAATTCCAGCTTTCGTGTCGTTTCCTCGATCTCTCGTTTCTATCCTACCACGAGGCGATCGCATGTATCGCTTACCGTTTTTTACAACGGCTTACACATACCGCCGTTTTGGGCTAAACAAATTTGTTTCAAGTAGATCGGATCAACCCATCAATTACAATGAATTCCCAAAAGTTTGTTCATTTCCGACGGCCTACATCGGGCTCCTCATTAAACGATACACCATGCGAGAGAAAGATTTCTCGGTCCGATCGAAAGATCGCGCGACCAACGCAATCGGCGTGGCACGGAATCGTTCGACGATTCGTGTCGCGAATAATCCGTATCGCGACCGAAGAGATTCGAGCCTTAATCGCCCCGAAGAAGATATTAGTCGGCGCGGTCGGCGTTGGTGGCTGGGGTGAATATGCAAAGTACGTTTTTCCTCGAACAGCTTACTCGATGGCGAGTTCGAGGGTGTCGCAGGAGGGACAAAGAGGAACAAAGTGAGACGAGTGCCCGGAGGATGGGGATTTCGTCTCGGTCTTGGAATCGGTTTACGAGGCTCGTTAAAATATTAGTCGGGCGTAAGTTCTTGGTGACACGCGGCGCGGCGTGGCGCGGATTCGCGCTTCCAGCCTCGAGAACGCTGTCGTCTATGCAAAATAATCGTTTCTTAATTGCAGAGTAATTGCAAATTCGAGAGGGAACCGGGCGCCTTCTTCTTGGCGAAGCTCTCTTAAACTGTCGCCGTCTGCCGCCTCCATTATTCTCGACACCTTCGACTTAACCCGGCAAACGCCAAGCCGCTCCACTCCGCTTCGCTTCGAGCCGACTATAATTACTATTCGCTGCGGCGGAAACGAAATCGATCGGCCAGGAGCGCCGGTTTTCTAGAATCGAAAACGCGAAACGCGTCTCCGGTTTCCGACTTCGAGCCCGATACCGGCTGAGACCGGCATCGAGCATCGGGCAATCGGAGGGTTCCCCTCCAGAAGTCCAGAGAGGAGAAACGCCTCTCTGCTTCTCCGCCTCGCCGCCCCGCCATCCTCTTCTCTTTTCCTGGCGCGGATAACACGTTGCAGTCCTTCATGCCGGTCGGCAGGAACCCCGTGAACAAACGGGCCGCCAACCGGCCTTATCTCAAGACGCTTTAATGTGTTTAACCCAGCGAAGATAGTGGACAATTTATTGCTCCCTATTTTAGGCGCACTCTCTCCCTTTCTCTTTCCTCCGCTTCTCCGTTCCCTCTGCTCTGCCCGACTTGTTTCGGACCGTTCCTCTCCCCCTTCTCGCTTCCTTCGTATTCTTTCAGTGCACTCCAGTCTTCCTCATCCCGTTTCCTTTCCTTTCGATTCGACTCGATTCGCGTCCGAACTAGTGGTCCTCGATTTCTCTCAAACTTCTAGCATGATCGGTTTGATCGAAAATATTGATTAGTAGCTCACAAGAATTTCAACCCTCTGACCCATCAGTCCTTTTTACCGTTCCGAACGTATTCGTTTTATTCGGTCCCGAAAAATTGAGTAATTAATACTAATCCTACCACTGCCGGTCAAATAACCGGTTTTATATTTCTCATCCTACTATTATTGAAATTGCGAAGTTGCTTATATGGAAATTGAATCGACACATCTCTTTAAAATTGCACGCAATCTGAATAAATAGAGCCTTGTCACTTTTGTAAGCTAAAACATTTTAATCATTTTAGTGCTCGGTAGGTTTAGTGTTAAATAACGATTTCGATGCTATAAATTGAAATAGTTCCGGGCGAAAATAGACTCGCCAACGGAACACGATAATCATGTAAATTGTATAGTCTTTATACAATAAGAAGAACTACTCCTACGCATCCTCGATTATTTAGTCAACGTCGATATTAATTTTAGGTTATCGGTGACAGATGTTTTTCATCGAAGAACCCGAGTCAACGGGATTCCGTGCTGTCCAAATGCGATTTATTAGCCGTTGGAAACACGAGGATCCGAGTCCACGGCAATGCAACCGCTTCGCTTCGACCCTTCCCTCGAGAAGAAACCGGAGATTTCTTTTTTTCCTCGAATCACCCTAGCCTCTTTCCTTTCGTAACGCTCGAAGACAATATTTTAAACCATCTGTCATTCCGTCGTGGGCAACGCGTATCGATGAGGTCGCCAATGGCGCGCGATTCAAATCAATTTCGCATTCTCTCCGTGAAATCGGAGTCATCCAGTGTGCAACATTAATAACGCATTAACTACGATTATTTCGTAGAAGATTGTTTTTGATGGAGCAACAGCAATTTCAATCTTGAACTTACAATTCACGTCTAGTATCGTCATCTAAAAATTTCGATTCAGATTAAAATATTAAAGAACATTTCCAAGCTCCCTTTTGGTACAGTACAACTACAATACTGATAAAAATACTATTAAAATAGCTCCGACTGCAGAGGGATTGCACATGTTTTATTTAGTAAATGTTTGGAGACAGTCTAGGTCAGGGGTGGACAACCTGTGGCGCATTGGATAATTACAAGCGGCGCTACGCGCATTGGATAATTATCATTGTCCCTACTTATTCTTTTGAAGTAGGCGGCATAACCGAATCCATCTTCATATTTTCGACAGCTAAGTTCGAAGATATTTTGTGGTAGTTCACAATTGTAGGATGTGAATTGTGGGGTTCACGACAGCGATCGCCCTGTCGTCCAAGAGATCATGTATCACTATTGTAGATCGGTGCTCCAATAAACGTGTGTCTTTTGAAGTAAGCGTAAATGAATTAATTTAGTTGCGTGATTGAGTTATCCCTTTTCCTTCCCTAAGCGAAGCAGATCCTACCCCTATTGCTATTTTACAACCCTAACAATGAACGTAAGAAGGTAGAAGAAGTGCTAGAGTAGTATGGCGCATCTGAACTTGTATGCGAACGAAATTGATCGATAATAGTAAAAGGTTGGCCATCCCTGGTCTAGGTAAATGTAAATGTACAGCGATATATTTAAGCGGGGTGATTCGATAGAACGTATTGCAAACTATCCTGTTTTGTCGGTAGAAACAAGGCTGGCAAAAGTAATACGTTAAAAGAAAATTGTACGGACGGAGATATCAAAGAAGAAACACACTTCGTGTTTTCGCGTGGATCGCGTGCTGGTCGGCGACGCTACATTCGAACGTGCGAGCATATTTCTCGGTTACGCAACGATGCATTGTCGTCGTCTCCGTTATTATGAAATCGCGAGGTTATTGCGAACACGCTCGTGAACCGTTCGGAGAGGAGGACTCGTCCAGGCCCTTTGGAAGCGAAATGGAAAGCAGAGTGACAGGATTGTCCGGCGGGCCGGCAGGCAGGCAGGCAAGCTTGGCAGGCAGGCTTGGCAGGCAGCAAGGGTTAACGTTCGGTGCACTTTGACCCGGCTCGTAAAAATCTTCGATTTACCGGGCCGTTGCAGCTGCAACCGACGCAAATGTTCCCAGCGCGGACAAGTTTGACGCGGCGATTCGACCTGCGATACAGAATCGCAAAAAGTTGAGCCTCGGACGGTCGCGTTTCGAGACGATTATGCGAACATGGAACGGACGGAGAAACGGAGGACAGGTCTGTATAGCAGCGAAACACGATATAGGTACCACTTTCTTTTTCAAACAATGAAAATCAAGAGAACTTAGACAAACATTTACATCTTATTCATTTCAATTGAATGAAACAGAACTGCTCTACGAACATTAAAATTCATTAGAGGACTCCGATCGATCCAATATACGTACAGGGTGGGTCACCACATATTATCACTTCGATTTACACGACTATTATTATTCGTAGCGGAAAACGGTTCACGTAGGGTTGCATGGTATCGTGAAGGGCACATTCTGACGTTAATAATTTTTTTGTAGTACGTATAGAGGACATGAAGCTCATTCACTTTTTTCTTAAATGGAAATATACATATACACGATTACTGCACAATATTAAACATAATTAACCTGGAAACATTGTCTGCTCGAAGAAGAGTATCCGACCAGAGCTTTATTTTTAATTTAGTTAATAATCATATTGATTGTCTCTCCCTCCTAATGCAAATCAATTTTTACGTACCTGAACGTGTTTTGAGATCTAGAGCAGGATTTCAAACACCTAAATGCAAATCCACATATGGATTAATAAATCCTATAAGTCGAATTATTGCAAACTCCAACACACTTTATGATAGTATTGATTTTTTTAATGGGTCGTTGCACACTTTCAAAAGAAAATTACGCAGAATTAACTGATAATATCATTACCTTTGTTCCAACAGTTTTTGTGCGTGTCCCTTCTTAGTTAATTTAGGTTGAGTCTTTGTAAACATTTGTGTAAAAGGACCTCGGTCCGTTTATAATAAATATTATAATAATATATTTTTTTGTACTACATATTACAGATCGATAAGCGTGCATTCGTTGCCAGATTGGACGAGGCAGCGCCTAACAGATTAACAGACAATTATTTGTTCGATTTTTAGAATCTAACTTATATTCGGCCATTTACCCTCTACTTAGCGAAATGTAGTCGGCAGGTGATTCGAGACGAGTGTCTCTCCAAAGATTCCTTTTGCGAATCGACGTCGAGCGTACCGTTCCAAACAAGAGAAAGAGATCACGCAAAATAAGAAGCGCTGCGCCATGCCGTGCCGAGGACTCGTGCCGTGCAACGATGCGCAGGTGCGCGTTAACGAGCCGCTCGAATCGAATCAAAGCCGACCACCGCATCTAAAAGCGAGTAGGCGATCACGCGGCAAGATGTTGCATATCGTACGTCCATTTCGGCAGAGGTCTTTCATTTCGTTTTCGCTTAAACGCGAACATTTCGCACGTTTTACGAACTGAGTAAATGCGACGATCAGGCTGCAGATCTTTCTGTAAAATCAACATTTTCGGTATGGAACGACCGATCATTTTTACAAATCTATAGTTGACGATGCTTAGGTCCGTTTATAATCGTTAATTTTTTAAAATGTATTTCTCAGGGTACTTCTCGTGAACCGGTCTGTCTGTGACGAAAATGAAGTATATAACTGATTAATTTCGATACGAATGATATACCACGTTTTTAAGATGGACTAACAAGTATAAAATAATTTTTCCTAGCCCCATACAGATAGTCCTGAAAATTTGTGATTGTGAATTTTGAACAGCTATGAAAATACTTGTAAGATTTGAAACGAAAAACGTGGGGCGCATGCAACAGATTTTATGCAATACAATTTTATTGCACTGCAAATGATATGAACTCTACACTCCTTACTATTGTCTTGCGCCCCACGTTTTTCGTTTTAAATCTTACAAGTATTTTCATAGCTATTCAAAATTCACAATCACAAATTTTCAGGACTACTTATATGAGGCTAGGAAAAATTATTTTATACTTTCTAGTCCGTCTGAAAAACGTGGTATATTAAAAATTTTTTTTCATTTAAATAATTATTTTCTGCTTTCTAGACGAACAGACAGTCAAGAAAGCGAGTTAATATTGCACTATCATCCAGTTCTGAGCTATGTTTAAAGTTTCAAGTCTCCAGCTCATCGGGAAGTTAGTTTAAAATCAATTGCAAAATTTGTACCGGGCAGACAAACAGACAGACAAGAAATCGAGTTAATAAAAACGTGATAGAATAGATGTAAACACCGAAGGGTTGATGCAACTAGTAATCCTTCCGCTTAGTATCCGCACCGATATCAAGTTATATTGTATATTGTTGTTTCCGCGAGCGTGCATAATTAAAAAGGTGACCCGGTTAAAAGAGTTCAATTCCTCGGACATTTTTACGGTGTCGCGTTTCGCTTACTCATTTTTGTGACGAATGCAGACGATTCGCTAGGTGGAGACTCGTGGACAAATATACAATCGCATTAGCAATATTATCATAGATGCACCCGTATGCGTGGACAATACGGAAAGCGGAGAGCGATCCGCGATCGTCGGATCGGATTTTTCCGTGAACGTCGAACGGTTCATTCCCGCGATTAGATATTTGCTCGTTCGAGTTGCCGCATCGTCGCCACCGATCGTTATGGCTCCGAACACAAAACGCGTGGCACGTGACTCGGTCTGATTAAAATGTTAATCAGAGGGTCCCTGTTCTCTCTTTTCCTCGCAGCCTCGCTGGTTCTCTCGCTGTCTCTGTCGGTCTCGGTCGGGTCCCCCTTGTTTCTCTGTTTGACTGTCTCTCGCCGGGTTCCCCTCTCTTATCCGATACCCTTTCAATAACTCGGTCCAGAGTTTCGTCGATGAATGAACCGGCCCTGTGGGTCCCGGTGCGCCCATACGCGTCTCCGGTTACCTCTGCGGATTAATTATGGGGTAGATCAAAAGAGCATGCGACCACAAAGCGGGTAATGCAACGTGTGGTTCGTTTTCGAAGAGGCGCGTTCCCGTTTAAACATCGCACGCGTTCGACTCGACTCGCTTCGCTTCTCTCTCCTCTCCTCTCTTCTCTCTTGTCTTTACACCATCGTTCTGTACCGCACAGCTTCGCCCACGAATCAGACAAGACGAAACACGTGGCTCGAATTTAACCAACTTTCCAGCGATACCTTATACCCTTGTTCTTCTTGCTCCGGCGAAATTACCGTAAGGGTGAATCGTTAGCGCGTCGGTCGGAAAAGCTGCAATTTTCAAAACTGCTGCGCTTCATCGTCCTATAATTTTCACTGTTCTTTCCCGCACGTTTCGCAAATGTACGAAAACCTCGAGACAGCGGATCTTTATGCAAACTAAAAATTGTCTACCCGAATTGCAACAAACGGGAGTGAAGTTGAAATTGATTTTCTTTCTTAATATGTTTAATAGCTTGAAAATAATGTACCAGTATTTTTAACACCAAACCTACCGAGCACTAAAAACAGTTATTTAGATTTTTGCAATTTTTATTACAATGTGTGCTTGGATAGAGAAATTTATCGAATCAATTTCCATGTAAGCAACTTCATAATTTCAATAATTGCGAAATGGAAAATATAAAACCGGTCATTTGAACGGCAGTGGTAGTGATTTAGTGTTAAATTCTTCCAATGTTATTACTGTTTTAAATTACACCTTCTCATTTTCGTAATAAATGCATAAAATCTGCTGTCCAGTAATCTTTCTGATGTTATAAGAGCGTAAAGAGCGCGCCTTTGCGACATAATCAAATGACGGCAAGCAGTAAACGACGACCTATCAACGCTCTCCTATTAGCTCGTAGTTCCTAAGAATCAAAAATAGATAATTTAGACGTTTTTAATAAACTGTTCGTTAGCCATAGCATAAAATTGGTTGACAGAAATAGAAGACTCGATTTACTTTGATTTTCTGTGATTCTCTTTAAACTTGCTTAAAGACAGCAATCCGAGAATCTATTGCCTAAATGCATCTCGAAGAGACCTTAAAATCGTATCGAACAGATACGCTACATTCGCTCATTCGTTTCTAGTTCTATCTCGGTCGGTTCTCTCTTTCCCGTCTCATCTCTGGCTCTCCGGTGCGGCGGTATCTCCGCCTCTCGATCTCTCGCCGTTTCTTGCTCCCTCCCATCGTGTTCGTGTTCGCGTTCGCCGAGGATTATCGAAGTCTCGGGACTTTGGCGCGAACGAGTACCCTTGACTGTTGGGTTATCGAAAGAGGTCGAAAGGTCCGGCGATACGTTCGAAGACTGGAACGAAAAATCGGTTCGAACACTTTTTCTGCCGGACGCGGACGCACCGATCGTATTTACGAGTCGCGCGGCGGTGCTACGGATCGTTCGCTCCCGACCATCTCCCGGTCCATGTACTTTTCGGCTATGTACGGCATCGCCGAAAATACCGGCAGAAATTTTTTCACAAAAGTTCCTACCCCGCGAAATAAAACCTGCGAAAGCGGCCCGAAAAGCGAACCACCGGCGGAAACTCTGTTCCGCGATAGGAGCAGGATTTCCACTTTCGGGATTAGGGCGGAATATTATTTTTACTCGCAACGCGCGCGCGGCATCTCCTCGAACGTGGAAAGTTCCTGCGCGGCGTTTTCTATTTTTCTTCTCTTTTTTTTTGCTCGTTTCTCTGGTAGAGCGTTGTCCAGCTTTCGTCGGGATTCGCGTGCCTCGGACCAAAGAACGTCGATAAACTCGCGTCGTCGGGATTTCTATCCGTTATTACCGGTTACGTCGCTGATGGCCACGTTGGGGCCGCGGTAGAAGCTGTCTTTCTTGGGCGTGTTTGCGAAAATAGTACTTTTTTCGAGGAAGAATCAACATAAGGTTCGCCAACATCGAAGATTGAACAATGCGATAACGTCCCCAAGCTTTGTCCGCATAAATGTCGTGTCGGTTTCTTCACCGTGAACGATCGACGAAGAATGCGAAACGGGATTGCGCGAGCGTGCGACACGAATTTTTATTATTTTTTCCGCCGCAGCGATAAACGAGCGAGCGCGCGGCTCTGTATCGCGGTGTTTGTTTCTCGGTACTCGGTTTATTTCGAACATCGACGATAACGTAAACAAATATTTTGCCGAGCGATATATCCGTGTTTGGCGCGCGAAACGGTCTCGTTATCGGCGGAATAACGATTTCGTAAGTCGTGAAGTTTTCGACACGGAGCGAAACGGAGAATCGATGTCGATGGAATCGTAGAAGGCGGTCTCGTGGTGACGAAACCGTCGTATTTTTGATGTCCGCGTCGATACTTCAGTAATTTGCCGGGAGCTGCGAACCGGGAGCTGGGAGCTGGCAGCCGGGAGCTGGGAGGTGTCCGCGTGCTCGACTCGGCGGGAAATCTCTCGATGGATATTCACCGGGGAGCAAAGGCGAACGCCTCCAGGCGTATTTATGAATTCATGCCGCAGATGCGCATAATGGCGCTGATTCGTGACATTTGATTAGAGCATTGTCGCGGCTCACCCCACGGCCACTCCCGTCGTTTTCTACCTCTTCGTAACAGCTCCACGGTGGTGTTCGGTGGTTCGTCGCGGTACTGATGGTTCAACCACTGGGCTGCTATACACCGTAATCGCAACCCTTGTATCCGCTGCCTCTTTGAAACCGTATGCCCATTATTTTCTGTTCCACCGATCCCAACGATTTTCTGGGTAACCTCCCGCCCCTACATTTCCCGTCTCGCGTCCCGATTCGATATCGCGGGCCAAGCATCTTCCGATAGCTAACTAGTGCCTCGGTTGATTTCAGTAGAATTCTCCTAGCACCTACGATGTACAAAGTGTTCGTACACCTTTTAAAGTAGAATAACTTTTTTATAATTGTATCAAACGACCTAATTTTTTATAATCAATTAGAAGCGTTGGTGTACGAAATGATATGCAAAAAGGATTTTCTAAAAATTATAATTTACACGGTTACATGCAAAAATAAAAAAAAACATTTTTTAAAACTTTTTTATTTGGGCCCTTAATGAAAATTTAAAATATATGTTTTGTAGATCTTTGTTAGTTGTACACATACCGAAAATTTCATCGAAATCGGTTGACACAGAACGACACGCATCGAAAGATATAAGAATCTGTGGATTTTAAGCGGAAACTGACCAAAAGTCGCGAAAAACTGTGATTTTCACCACATTTGACCACTTGTAGCTCTTCGGTATATTCATCGATTTTGATGAAATTTTCAGCATGTGTATCACTAACATAGATCTACAAAACATATATTTAAAATTTAATATATTTATAGTAATAACTATATAAATAATTATATATATAGTAATAACTTAATAATCAGGTTTTTTGACTTGCGCCACTTTCGTCACAAGGGTGCGATATGCGCGTTATTTTCCCGGGCGCTATCGCCAAAGCGTATATGTGCGCGCAATTTTTGCGATCATTGGTACCAAGGCGTGTTGCCTTCCTACAATTAGATAACATTGCGAGTTGGCGCAAACAGTTATTTATAAGAATAATTATTCTACATTGCCGTCGTTATTATCAATAACACGTACAGCAAGCACGACTCCTTAAAAAATTCGACGCAGCTTCTTTGTTCAAAGTATTCATTACAATTTTCGTAAAAGGGGTTGATATTACGCGAATTAATTCGATTCTCTGTGTACACGTGAAATAGGGACCTCTAGACTCGACAGAGACGAACAAACGAATCTTGACTCTCTCGTTAGCCTCCGTCTCTGTCTCTATCTCTGTCTCGGTCGTTCCACCACGAACCGTCCACGAGTCTGTTTCGTGCATCCATTCGGCCGTCCATCTATTCCGATTGCTCGTGCCTCGTGCTCAGACTTCAAACTTTAGACACGAGAATCGAGAAGCGAGAGAAACGTCGATCTCAGCCTGTTCGTCCCGCGGTGTTCTAGTAGACCCAATGAGAAAGGAGAGAGAGAGAAGAGAGAAGAGAGTATCTTTGCGCGTTATAGTTGGGGTAGTCGCATCGCCCGCGGGTTGGTAACGAGGTTACGGACTCATCTCCTACTCGACCGACGACTCGAGCCGAGCCCTCGGTTCATCAGGCCACAATATTACTAATCAGCGCGAGAATTGGTCCGGGCGGTAAGTGCCCTTCGGATTGCCAATTCACGCTTCCACGAGAACCAACGCGAGAACGCTCGGTGCACTCGAAATCGACCATGCACGATTTTTCTTGTCCTACCAGGTTTTCCTTCGCCTCCGTTACCAGGCCCCTTCCTCTTTGTTTCCCTATCCCCGAGTCTGACTGTGAGACGCTGCCAGATCGCGGAAGGAGCCGAGCAAAGATACTATTATAGATGCCGCGTGACGTCTTAATGAATTGTCGGCTAGGGGATCGTTAGACGCAACTAGAGGCACATCAATTCCTTCGACGATCTGATTACGCGCCGCCTAATTATGGCGTATCAGGACCGTAATTAATAGTCCACCCAACGTTTCGACGGAACGTCTTATGTTTCTGGATCTCTCTAGATTTTGGGTTACGGCATTGCAGCGGGGATCCGAATCCTGCGATCTCTCCAAAACTTCGAAAAATTGTCGAGAAAAGAGGAACAAATATGTTAGCATTAATTCCAGTTTTTTAACCCTCGGACAAAGGACGATTTTTATAGTTATATAATTGGCAATGCTTAGGACCGTTCACAGCTCTAATTAATAATTTTTAAAAATTTACTTTCGACGATATCTCGTATAGACACATTAGTATTATATCCTCAATAAAACAGCAATTCAGTTAGTTTAATTGCCACAAATTAAGTGCTTAAATGACAATTTGGATGTTCCCGGTCAAAATAGACTCCGGAACAGTATACGGAGGGTTAATTAACCGAAGGGCTAATTTTATATGTTTCTGAAACCCAAAAGAAGAGTTACAATTTTTTCTTACTTTCGACGATAGGGTGCAAGTGGAGTCGCCTTCTACGCACTGTCAGAGAGAGGGGATAACTTTTCCCCTCAATTCGCGCTCCTCATCCGGCGATTACGCGTGCAAGTATTGGGCCGTTCGGAAAGTCATTCCGTTTTTCGTGTAGAGATGGCATTGCTTCCATTTGTTATTACTAGACAGCGGATTTTATGCAATTATGACGAAAATGAGTAGGCGTAATTTAAAACATCAAAAACATTAGACGAATTTAAAAATATTGTTATATTATTTTCAACCCATGGAACATATTAAGAGAGAAAACAAAATTCTATGGTGCTCCGGTTTGTTGCAATTCAGATTGAAAATTTTTATTTTGCATAAAGATCCGCAGTCTAGTTATTACTAACCTTATTTTAAATCGCAAAATCGTGGTAAATCTTGTCAGCCGACATTTCGGACGTAATTGCCTACATTATAGTGCTTTCTAATCTTTCAAATATATTTTTATCATCACATCAATATGCGAAATCAAAGTACGCATTTCCATCAGCTTTTGCTTTTTTGTTACCGCAAGGGTAAAAATGTAGTGCACGAAAGAAAAAGTTGTGCGCTGTTTAAAGAGAGGATATACCACCGATTACTATTTTTTTCGCTTTTTTCATCATGTTCTATGCGGTGCAAATTTCATTTCGAATAAAATCGTGAAAAGTCATATAACTCGATATTTTGCTAATGATAAACAGAAATTCTACGAGCAATGGGATCTTTAAGTTGCCTGAAAAATCGCGAGAGACCATAGAACAAAATGTCATAAAACTTATTCTAAATGGTAAAAAATTGGCTTTCATTTTCTCTTAAGAAGACGAAATGACTTTCCGAACAGCCCAATAGATCGTACATTTACGTCTTATGTCTATCGAAACACCAGCAGAGTCTGCCTTCAGCGAGTTCTACACAGCAACCGAAGGGAACGAAACGACGATAATTCTCGTTCGATTCGTTTAGAAAAACCGATCCGACATTCTGTGCGGCGTGCACGTTCTCGCGGTCTTTCCGTATCTTGCAGCCTAGAACGTTATCGGCGCTCCGTATACATCTACATACACAAACACGCGTGTGGCAGAGTGGCGTTCGTCGTGAAGCGGCTGCAGCGAGATAACGAAATGAGTTACGACATCGATAAAATCGATATCTCGCGTGCTCGTAAACTGGTAGTCCGACTTCGTTATTTCGAAGATTACGGCGATCGTTCCCGATAATTAGCAAGGACGTGAAGCTCGGCGGTGGAAGACGCGCCTCGGTTTTCTCCGTATCGTGATTTATCGGAAAGACTCGAATAAAAAACTAGCTCGTGCTCTCGATGATCCACCGAACGAAAACCTTCCCTGAAACTCTGTTCGGAAAAAAAGACGAGCAAGCGGGTCGAGGCTACGAGGAATTTCGAAAAGAGAATCAAATTAACAGCTGCGACGATAACGCGATAAAGATGGACCGTCTAAGTAGCCTCTTTTCGAACGAGAAAAAAACTTTGACCTGTATATTCTACGCTTCTCGAAGACTAAGATTGATCAGCTTAAGAAAGTGAAGTTGCTACTGGTCGTCAATATAGAAGGGTCGAAGATTGTCTTTGTAGGTGATGGATCTACTAAAAAAATACTCGAATCCAGAATCTCTAAATGAAATCTAAAGAACAAGGCCAGCAGCATGCACGAGTCCGAGAAGGATAACGAATGTATTGTAGGCAAACCTTTCGTTTAGGAGAGGCAGCTCCGATGACCTTTATATTTATATTTATTTATATTTTATTTATTTATATTTATTATTATATTTATCTTTATATTTATATTACCTTTATTTATATTATTAACAAGAACATTCTGAACAATTTTTATCATTACATATACCCGGTGCTCGGCTTTAGTTTCCGATAATTGCAAAAAACTATTGCTAATACTGTATTGCATTTTCCGTTTTCGTGCACGCTCCGTGGCAACGTAAACCTGTTCCGGGGCCGCATCTGTTTATTTTTTGTTTGTAAACACGTTGTGGAGATGAAAAGCAACCATACCACACCCACCCACCCAGTGTTTTACACGCATCCAGTGTTTCTAAAAAGAAAGTTCTCACATTATACAATATAAAATCAACTGAGACCAATACAGCATACATGTATTATATTATCGCATTTGATTGTAAAACAAATTGGTATTTGTTTTAGTTGATTTTATATTGTTTAATGTGAGAACCTTCATCTCAGAAACACTGGGTGCGTGTGAAACACTGGGTGGGTGTGTGTGGTATTGTGTGTTGGTTAGTTTATATTGAAATAATTCAAAAACTCACGAGACTTGTAACTAACGCACCGATGTATACGCTGATCGCTACTGGTTCGTACTGGACCGCACATAGGTCATATTCGGATATATGGATTCTTGCTATGTTTGTTTACCTAAGGTATAGCTCGTTCGAAACTATGACAGCCTTACGTTGCCACGGAGCGTGGAAGAATACGGAAAATTCAATACAATATTAGCAATAGTTTTTCGCGAATATCTCGAAAACTAAGACCGAGCACCGGGTAGTTGTAATGACAAAAGTTGTTCAGAATGTTGTCCTCGACAACATATGTCAAGGTGAAGGTCATCGGAGCTGCCTCCCCTAAACGAAAGGTTTACCATTCTCTCAACTCTTTTTCTTTGTCTCACTCATTCCTGACCTATTCTGCTAGTATCCTAATTATTACTAACCTAATTATTGCACCCTTTCCTATTCCCTAACATTTGATAACGATTGCATTGTTCGCAAGGAATTCTCTTTGATAGGGTCTAGCGGATGGACGCGAATAATTCTACTCTATCGTTGATTCCGTTCAATCATCGGACCGATCAGCGCGATTAGCGCGATCACGAGCGGAAAGCTGATTGCGTACAAGCGCTCGTTCATCGGTAATAGATTGGAATTCGACGTTCCCTCGTGTCCTCCGTAATAGCTAACCCGAGCAGGTTTCGAGATTCGAGAAGCTTGGGAAAGTTCCGCGGCGATCGACGCGGTCCGAAATGCAGGCGACATGCGAAATGCGACGAACCGAACGACCGAAAACCGGCCGTTTCTCTATACTACATAATATGTATAACAGTATGCGACTGGACAACGTCGCGACCGAACGCGGCACAACGGGGTGTGTACGGTCCTGTATTAAATTTCGGATAATCCAGAAGGATCGTCCCGGAGCGGGGTAATTAATGTGCGTTGGGGATCCGTCGAGGAAGCGGAACGAGAAAGAGGGACCGCGAAACGAAGAAGGAGGGTGAAAGGAAGACAAAGCGGAAAGGCAACGAAAGAAGGGACCCCAAGGATTGGTTTTCTCACAGTGAGTCGTCGTCCCGTGGCCGAAAACCGGACATCTGGACGCGGGACAGCTGCGTGACCACAGACCAGGCTCACTCGAACTAGGCCCTGTTCCAAAGAACCGAGGGAGGCTTTCACGGGGGCGATCGTCCCTCGGACGAACCACTGCTTTTCACTTTCCCTTTCTATTTCTGTTTCGCTTATTACAATACTTGCGCGACCACCTATCCGTCCAGGACAAGTGCAATTTCCAAAAATCGCGCGGCCAGAGACTCTATGGGGATCTATAGGTGAATACCATTCTCATCGACGCAACAAATTGCTTATTTGCCGAAACGAAAAATAATAATATTTAATAACTAATAATCATATCGATTTTTTTAATGGGTCGTTGCACACTTTCAAAAGAAAATTACACAGGATTAACTGATAATATCATTACCTTTGTTCCAACAGTTTTTGTGTGCATGTCCATTCTTAGTTAATTTAGGTTAAGTCTTTGTTCTATTGCAAACATTTGTGTAAAAGAACCTCGGTCCGTTTATAATAAATAAAAATAATAATAATAGTCGAAAGTCAATAACGGAAATTATGGAACATGTGGAAACCATTTAGGAGAAGCGTCACTCTTGTAACGCAGCAACGAAAAGGGACAAAGGGACTGTAATTCATATTTTGAATACATTCGAACGTCTAATCAGATTGGACTCACCTCGACACGAAGCATTACTGGCTGCGACCAACCGATTTCTATTCCCGCGATGGCTAAGAAAGAGGGGAGAATCCAAATATCCGTGAGAAGACCGAGCAAACAGAGGTTTCCAGGGGTTTTCCAAATTTTATTACCGATGTCCGATCGATTCCGAAGTATCACACTTGTTATTACCGCTATCTGTTGCTATTGGTTAGATGGAAAAATCGATGAATAGTGTCATATTGGAATGTGGAGTGGTACGGTCATCGAAGTAGGATTGTGTTTTTGAAAAACTAGGCAGAGCAAATGGAATACGATAAATTCGTACGTAGCTAAGAGCGTGCTGTCGATGAGGTTCGCTCACGGAGAGTCAAGTGTCAGAGCTATTGCAGCCTTCCATGCCTAATTCTCACGTTCGCTCTGCTTGAAATCAAACAGCTATCTTGTATTTATATAATAACATTATAGTATTTATATAATAACAAACTGTGGTTCGTACAAGCAAAATTCTTGTATGCATCAGCGATGTAGAGAAATGGAGTAACGATAACGAGATGCGGTAACAAACAAGGACACAGCTCTATGTCTCTAAATAAAGGAAAACCTTTCCCGGAGATTTTTGCATCACAGACGCGTTTCGGAGCACGGTGCGTCGACTTCCTAGTGGAGGGGGGTTGTGACGAATCTGAAACTCGAGACAAGAGCGCTCGCCGGCCCGTAAAGTGGCACTCGAGCCGATCGACACCAGCCAACCGACTCGTGGCGAGGCAGGGTTCCGGTTCCTGGTTCCCGATTCCCAATGTACTTACGCCGGTCGAGTGCAGCCGGTTCCGCTCGCTTTTAACCACGAACGCCTCGCCACTTGTCCGCCCACGCGTCACGGTCACCGCAAGGTGTCCCATTACGTGGCTCCGCGTTCACCTTTTCATCGACACCACCGTGCCGATCGCATCGCGCGCAGCTCAAACGCGCCGAAACCGATAACGTCGCATCCGCTCGGTTTGAACCGGTGTTGGACGACTACTTGCTCGTAATGCTGGCAATATATTTTTCATCCTGTTAACTCGCGGACATTTGTTCCTTCGTTAGACACCGTAGACGCAGGCTTGCTACTTGCGACAACATTATCGCACCGAGCGCAGGTTCGGTTTCGTATTTATCACTGTGGATATTTTGCAAAATAAAAATCGTCTGCATCAATTTTCTTAACCCTTAGCACTCCGAAAAATTTTTCAAATTTGTTGCCAACAAACTTATTTTAAACAATTCTGTTTACTTATATTAAATATAGCTCTCAAACTTTTTTGTAAGTTATAATTGTTTCTCTCTGATGTCGAGTCACACTCGACAAAGGAGTGCAAGGGTTAATAGATTGAAAACAATGTATGGACGTTCTTAAATTTTTCAATGGTCCTACTCTTTAAATGAACTATCTTGTTTTCCGCAGTCTGTTAGTGACCATTGACGCAACTTTGATCCATGACACGATACGGGTATCGTCCATGCTCCCATTTTGTACGTAACGTACAACACAAGTTTGACTCGAGTTTCGTGCAGTGACTAAATCCGCAATTTAGCTATGAATGAAACCGATATTTAAAAACCATATGTATATTGTTCGCTTTCGCCTGGATCCCTACACCAGGGACAAGGAGAAATGGGGCGATGGGAGTCTACGGTTGTCTGTTCCTAACTGGGACGACAGGAATCGCCGACAAGTTTATTTCCCGGTTGCGACTCGTGGGATCGTTCGACTAGGAGAAACTTGATTTGGTCGTTTTGGATCCTCGCGAAAACCCGTATTCCCGACCAGACTCGGGCAGGTTCCCATATGGGAAATCCCGAGAACCGGCGCGGCGTCCGACCACCGTGTCAGTCGATGCGACTCGAAACTAGGAGGGCTGAAACGGTCCGGTTCCATGAAGCGGTTTTCCGCGTTGGCCCGTCTCCGGGTAAAACGACGCTGCCATGGATCTCCGGCTTCCTATTACCGCCAACAGGATTCCGGTCTTCGAGTTGCTCCCCCGAAACACTTCGGCTCGTTCTGCTCCGCGGTGCGACCGACGTGAACGAAAATCGAAAATCGCAGCGACGTGGGACAACCCGATGAATTCTGTGTCAAAATCAAAGAACGATGAATTTTTTTAAAATCAAAGCTGAAACTTTGCAGAATATGGGAAAAATAGGGAGATCATGATACGAACGTTTGTTAACCTTGAGAAAATTCGTTAAACTTGCACAATTTCAAGAAAATTTTGGTTTTTCCAATACCAAGTGTGCGGAAAATTTTTTGTTTAACATGCTATACATCATTTTCCGTAGATTTTTTCACAATGATTTCAAATTTGGTCTCGAAATTTGTGTACGACCTCAGGATGGTTTCCCGTTCATTATTAGCCCTTAGCGACTTCGAGGTGCCATTAAAAATTGCTATACCATTATTCAAACTGTTGTGTACATCATTCAAAATATTGCGCACGTTATTCAATCCGTATCGCGTTCAATGAATTACTAAACATTTAAGCATTGAGGCACGAGGCACCTAATATCAATTTCATATCGCAGATTTCAGGTCGCAGAAAATGTTCGATTTTGAATAACTGAATAATATTTTTATGCATTTAAATTGTGACAAAAACGAGTATTGAAAATAGTGAAGACATCGAAACAAAGGCATCGGAGCCTAACAAAGCAGATTAAAAAAGAATCTTTCTACTTCGCTGCAGTTTGTTGCAATGCAAATAGAATAATTTTCTTTTGCATAAAGATGTCTGGTTATGAATCTTCTTCCAGAAACCGTGCTTTTTGCCGCGCGTCGAATCGGACGTCAAAAGCAGACTGGACGGAAAGCGAAACCGTAAATCTTGAGCACGCACGCGCTCGAACGTTCACGCGTTCGGCCTCGAAAAAACTCTATATCTGGGGCTTGATTTATTCGGGATGGACGCCGTCGATCCTTCCGATGAGTTTGAATTTACGCTGGTTTTCGCTCGGTTGCCGGCCGAGAGTCGGAGCAAATGTCGCGGAAGAAAAGTGAGCCGAGTGCCGAGTGTCGGAGCCCGGCCAAGAGGGAGGAAAGTGGGATCGAGTAGATCGTGGGAGTGTATCGTTCTCCTATTTAACGTGGCGCTCGAGTTTTCGGTAGAGGGTCTTCCCTCCCTTTCCCTCGACGGTCTCCGTCGAGTTTCGAATTCCAACGGAGCAGCACGTGGGAGGTGGAAGAGCCGGGATCGGGGGATGTTGCGAAGAGGTTACGCGACCGTCGAACTTGCGGTTCTCTCTCGGCAATGGTCATCGCGCCACTTTGTCCTGGACCCTCCCAAAGTGGACACGATGTTTGTTTGTTCCGGTCTCGGTGTCACAACACACCCACTACAGACCGCAGTAGGGTGCTAACTGCTATTATATGTACCATTACCTGAGCACCCCCGCTGAACACGACCTCTTCGGGCTACAATGCCCACAGTGCCTACTACCTTTGTCGAACACGCTGGGAGAACAGAGCTTCGAGGCGGCGATCTTTACGATCGCTATAAATCATCGCCACCCCTTTCGCACTGCTGTATTTATAAAAACGGTTTTCCATCGATTCTATGCTTTCGACGGTACACAAAATAATTTTTAACAAAAAAGAGTAAACGCCGGAAAATATAAATGGAGCATCACGTTTTTTGCAATAAAAATCGTTAGAAATGAAAAAATGCAAAATAGTTTTCTGCGGGACCAATTAGGAGAAATACTCTACAAGATGCAGAAGGTTTCTTTTCGATTGGTCCATCCATCTCGAGGTAATCGGTGAACATACGCCGAACACACACGAAACAGTACGTTTTTTGCAATAAAAATCATAAACAATGAAAAAATGCAAAAACTTTTTTAACGGGACCACCCCGGGGACATACTCTACAAGATGCAGAAGGTTTCGTTCCGATTGGTCCATCCATCTCGTTGGATGACATCACATTGGACCACCATCGGTGAACGTGCATAGAAAAAAGCGAAGGAAAAGGCACATACAGATCGAATTGAATAACCTCCTCCTTTTTCGAAGTCGGTTAAAAATAAATATATTCACTCTTGCGTATAAGTCGGATCTGTACCGAATCGAAAAGAAGCTCGATAATTTTCTTCCTAAATTTATCAGGTATAAACGAAATTTCGAAACAGAAAAATCGAGAAGTACTCGATTATTAATCTCTGATTTTGAGAAATCGTCGGAGGTCGGACGAGGGTTAAAATAAAAGAAAAAGGAAGGCAGGAAGGAAGCAGGGAAGCCATCGAGGTTCAACGAGAACGAGGGAGAGGGAAAATCTGATTTCCATCGGGAAGAAATTTATTAGGTATGTGGTCGGATATGGGAAGATCGGTGGGTTCTTTCCACCCTACCTCGCCAGAGCCTGTTCTTGCGTCGCCGGATCTTGTTGTCCGGCTGCGCAAACTTAGGGCCGATGCCTATGTCTGTGCTGGTACACCTCTCGTGGGATCGAGGCGAGCACCCTCGGACACGGATCATAAACGTTTTAAACGAAATTCGGGAAAATTTAAATTCGAAGGAAGAGGGAGCCCCGGATGAGAGCGAGTCGAGCAAGATAGGGGGTTGCGGTTGCGAGCGAACAGAGACAACCTGCGGTTCACCGGGGGTAGTTGTCGATTTTAATTCCGGGCGCAGTGACCGAGCCAGCTCGCCGACCCTATTCTTTCCGATGCACTTTATATGGACTACCGGTGCATCGATGCGAGACGAAGCCCAGCCGAAGCTTCCCTATCGAACAGCTTGCCGCTCGTTCGTCCTAATCTCGTTTCCGAATTCGACGATTTTCCCGCAGCGCTTCATCTTTTCGAGGAAACGGAACGAACACTACCCTGTCAATAGATACGTACGTTCAACTCTTGGGAAGATTGCAATTCCTATCTATACATCGATAGCTTTGAATCTAATTTCATTTTTAGCCCTAATGTGGCAAAAGCTTTTTTTCTGCTTTTCTCTGTTCCTATCCTCACAATGTTATTAGCGTTCTCGTTATTATTCACTACAGTCTGTATACAAACAATATTATTATGATTTCAGCGCACTGGTTCGATCAATAATCAATTATTCGATTATTGTTCGAACCAGTGCGCTGAAATCATAATAATATTGTTAGCAACAATCTACGATCGACATAAGGATACATTTAGTCTGTATACAGTTAGGAGCATAGCTGATCACACACACTTTGAATCTGAATAACTTTTTTATGACTCGGTCAAACGACTTCAATTTCTCTGTAAGCCTAGAAGAATTAGAAAAAATGCATTTGGTCGGAATGGTGAAAAACAATAGTGAAAATTGGTTTTCTCAACTTTTTTAGCTGGGCCAATAACGAAAATTTAAAAGATGTGCTTGGTCAACTCGTATAAATTATATACACTCTGAAAATTTCATTGAAATTGGTTTATTGGTTTACGAGTTATGAACGATCAAATGTGGTAAAAATTGCAATTTTTCCAGATTTTCGATCTTCTTACCACTCCTGATCCTTTATAACTCGTAAACCACTTAACCAATTTCAATGAAATTTTCAGAACGTAAATAATTTATATGAGTTAACCAAACACATTTTTGAAATTTTCGTTATTGGCCCAGCTAAAAAAGTCGTAAAATTCAAATTTTACTATTGTTTTTCAGAATTCCGACCAAATGCATTTCTCCAACATATTTTTTAGACGTAATAAACTAAACTAATTCTTCTAGTCTTACAGAGAAATTGAAGACGTTTGGTCCATTCATGAAAAAGTTATTCTCATTTAAAGTGTGTGTGATCCGTTATGCTTCTAACTGTATAATGTACATTATTAACATTATCAAAAATATATTATACACAGCGAAAGTACCACACAGTACCAAATCGAATCTTTTGCAAATGACATAAATTTTTCTCCATAAAAAGAGTTCGGGCTACAGAGGATCGACCTGAAAAATTGCTATGGATTTGATGCGTTCACGTTTCGGAACGCCGAAGAGAAAATCCCGGGAACATTGGCAAGCGATCTCGCGTCCCATAAAATAGTCCAGGCCGTTCGTTCTTCGGATAACATTAATAAAACAATGGCCCGTCATCGAGCGACTCGAACGGAACGAGCGGCGAGAATATCAATTCGTCGAATCGCCGGAAATCTTACGGGGTTCCGTCGCGCGAATAAATTTTATTTCGTTCTCGATGGCAATCACTGGAGTATTCACAAGAACCGAACAATCGAATTACAATCTCTGGCTCTGGAATCGTCGTCTCCGCGATGCTAGACGTCATGCTCTTCGTTAACATCTTTGTTCGCGGCTTGTCCGTTCGCTTTCGCATCGGGAACCCGTCGAAAATCGTCTGTCGTCTTGTTTTTCGTACGTTTGTTCTCGCGTAACGACTTTGCGCGCAATCCTGATCCATCTTCGGGAGAATCTTTATGGCGCGCACAGAAATTTAAAATACAAGATAATGTGGTTAACGGTGCCTTCCGAATTGTTCCTAAAAAATTCGTGGACTCAATCAAATCTTATGCTGTCTGTATTAATTGTAACACATAGAAAATCGCATATTTGATCAGTTTCAAGTTATTATACTTCTTTTGTTTGTTTTAATATTTCTTTAAATAAATGCCTATTGTATTGTATATTTTTGTAATAATTGTATCCCTTTATCCAACAAGAATACAGCTATTATATTATTGTTCATTTTGTAAAATTATACATATACTTCTTTATGGGGTCTATATGACCCGAACACAATAGGCGTAAGTATTTATAAACAGAATAGAAGGGTTAATGAAGTTTAACACTCAAAATAAGTAGCTATTCGAATGAAATTGGAACTGAAAAGTTGACATTTCATCGGGAGCGTGTAAAAGACGTGCCCCGAGCTAATATAAAGTGATAAAGCGTAATTGTTTCGCTTTTATCGATGGATAGTTTGGAAGCTCAGCTTCGAGATCGCGAGAACGTTGCGTCGGAACGGTCGGCTTCGCGAAGTCGATTCCCGACTCCGGCTGGGGAGGGTTACCCGTTACAAAGTACCCGTTCGACTCTTAATAATGCACTTTGGAGCGCGTTGGGAGATTTCGAGCGAGAGCAGCCGATCGCTCGAGAATGGAGCCGAATGGTTTTCGTCGTCGTGTCGCGTCGCTTTTCGTCGTTTCGCGTTGGTTCTCTCATCGCCGTAGCAACCACAACCACCGCAAACCAGGCGTGTACTCTCCTCGCGGCGTGGCTCGCAGTGGCACGGGGCGGATAGATGGGGGAGGAGAGGGAGACCGGGCATTATGTCGGATCTCGCGGCATCCCGCGAGAGAGCAGAATACGCTACGTTTCGAGTGGCTCGCATCCTTGTCGAGAGGCGACCGACCGAGCCTGCCGCAAACTCGCATCGAACTTGACGCCCCACTGTAAACGAGCCGAAGAGCTTCGTGGCTTCACGAGCACGGGGGGTAGGCAGACAGAGCGCGCGCTCCATTCCGCTCCATTCCTCTCCAATCCTCTCCATTCCGCTCCGCTCGGCGATCCGCACCGCGCGAGACTCGGGACGCGAGGGGTCACAGATAGAGTTTCGAAACTGTTATAATATCGATTTCTGGTCTCGAAATCAAGTAACTGTTACGAAGCACCGAAATTTTCAACTAGGAGAACCTCCAATCCGGGTTTATTATTAACGATACATTAAACATTTTGCAGAACAGTAAGATAACCGTTCCTTAACTCTTCGCGCGCGACTCTATATTTCAAAATAATATAATTTCACAGCGAGCAAATGACCCGCAAAAATTGCTCCCCGTCATTTAAAAGCCCCGTATCTTAATTACACGATGATTGGAAATAACGGTTTTCCACGACTGTTTTAATCGGAACCTTTACACAGCAGTTTTAAACAGGTACCTTCGGAATCGTTTCGAGCCCTGGTCGAAGAGCGTCGGACCAGAAAGAGGCAAAGTATATGCGAGAGGGAGAGAGTGGAAGGACATCTCGGACCAAGGAGAACGCAGGATCGAGGAGACGGAGGGTGAAGGGTGAACGCTCGAGGATGGAGGGAGGTTAGAGGGGTTGCTCGGGAATCGGGGATCGCGGAGAATCAAGGGCCGAACCTGTACGTGTTTCGCCGGTCTCCCGGCGCTTCATGAACGACGACACATTGATGGAGAGCAACCGACCGAGCCGGATTAATTCTGCCGGATTAGCGGCTTTGCGGCGAATTAGGCACCGTTACCGGCTAATACGATCGCCGAGCCGTGTTCGCTCGCCGCCCACAGCTCGGCTCTCCTTGCTTCGCGGAGCCTAGCCGACAACAGCGAATTCGGTTCGACGCTCGCGCATCTCGACACACAAAGAAATCGACGCGACGCATTACGTTCGCATTCGCATTCTCTACAACCCGCCATCAATGATCCATCGGAAACAGAGAGCCAGTTCTCCTAGGAGCCGACCGACCGATTACGCGACGGATCGAAGAACCCTCTCTAGCCGTTATCCGAACCATGGTTTTTTCCAACGGATCTCCCCGAGCGTGACACTGCGAAACCTAAACGACGTCCACCGCGGTTTTTGCCGTGGTCCCGACCAATTTTCCACTGGATGCTTCCACGGGCCGTAGACTTCATTATTCGAAGCCCGCACCGGACGCTTGGCGAAAACGCGCGTTCGATCGACCACGCAACGCCGAGCTACTTGTCGCGAATTTGGTCGCGATACCCTAAGATATAATCCGCTATGGGTTATAGTAAAAAGGAGTAAAAGTAAAAAGGAGGTTGGAAACCGCTTGGCACATCGAAGATTTGGAAAACACTACTTTTGATAGTAAAATGTATTGCAAACCGAACTTGTATCAGCCAGCAACCCATTTGCTACTCGGGTCTTGCTAGTATGAAATACGTGTATACCATGCCGCTCTCAATTCCATTGCAAACAAATCCCTTTTCTTACCATGAACATTATCGGATGATATCCGATATCCGAGAGATAAATTGAATATACAATTTGTCGATATACAAAGGTAGCAAAAAATCTGCAACGGGAGATTTACCTCCAGGTGTAAACCGTGCCTTTTTGGAGTTACTGTCATTGATACTCGTGTCTGCCTCGTGGCGGTCCATTGATACAGCTCTGTTTTAACTGGTGACGAAACTAGTTTATCCACTTTGCTCCTATCGATAGTTGTAAACCGACGAATAAGATGCTCTTGCGGACGGTGCGGAAAGTGAATGTTTTTTCGGAACGTCAGAAAAATCTTCGATCCGGGCCATCGCACGGTGAATCTGCGGGGACACAGGGGCGAGCGGAGAAAGGACGGAAGATGATGTCGACGAGAGACGCGAGAGGAAAGACGAGGGGTGTGGGACGAGGAGCAGGGCAGGGGGCAAGGGGCAAGGGGGAGAAGAGAGCTTCGTTTTTCATTTCTTTCCGCGAGCGCGACGGACAAAGGCCATTGTAGAGGATCCCATTGTGGAGGATTAACGTATGCGCGCATACTGGGTCGCTAGCGTTTAGCCTGCGAGATCTATTCGAACGCGTGCGAGCCGATATGCCCGTGTCGGATTTTCACGTCGTGTATCGAACGCATATTTATTCTAATGAAAACGACGCGTTTCTATTAGTCGATATGCCTACTTGCAACGAATCGCCAGGTCGATCTTCGAAATTTTGATGAATTCGATCGGGAAGAAAATACAGCGATTTCCGAGCGTTTAACACTGAGTTTACAGGACCCATTTAAAATTGTAAAGATGCTTCCCTGAGGAATTATTGGGTTGGCAAAGAAGTAATTGCGGATTTTAAATAAGAATCTATCGACAAAATCCGCAATCATTTAGTTGCCGACCCAATAATTAGCAAATTTATTTCTTTGGGTATATATTATTGGAAAAATGGCCAAAAATTTATAAAATAATATGAAATAGTTATTTCTAGAGCTCCGTAAATTTAGCAGCGGCAACGCGGTTTTCCATATGAATGTCATATGCATCCTACATACACGTGTTGAATTTTCACGTCGTGTATCGAACGCATATTTATTCTAATAAAAACGACGCGTTTCTATTAATCGGTATGTCTACCGGCAGCCACGAGTCACCAGCTCGAATTCCGATATTTTGATGAATTCGATCGGGAAGGAAATCTAATAGATTCCCAAGCGTTTAATGGAATCGCGATTCGTCGTTTAGCAGCGGTAACGCGGTTTTCCATAGGAATGCCATGCATCGGCCGTAATCGCTGATGTAATACTAGGAAAGATTACGCGCGTGATGCTGCGCGAAAGACGAGATTGCGAGCCTGGTTTTGCGGCAAGCCAGGCATTCAACTATTCGGTCGAGTCTCGAAACGCTAGCGAGCCACCGCTATCCGACAACCACCGAGCGAACGAGTAAACGAACGAGCGGATGGATGGACGGATAGGAGTGCAGGACGCGCGGAGAACAGCGTGCCACGGCGTATGCCATATGGCTAATGGCTTCCGCGTTGCTAACCATCATTGATAGCACCAACGCGGCATGAAGCGGCATGAAGCACGGCACGGCACACCGGTACAGTGTCAAGGATCGCATTCGTGGTTCTCGTTACCACACCGGTACCGTGTCCGAGGCGAGCGATCGCTCGAGTTGTACAGGGATCGATGTTCCAACGAAATTCTTCGATCGAACGAACCTGCGTCTCAGGGTCGAGTCGAGCAACCATTTTCTCGTTTGCCAGCCGTAATTTCAATCTATCCGTTCGCACCTATAAACGAACGCGAAGAACGGTACTATTATCGCGAGCCGAAACGATGGCACTTGACTGTGATTGGCCGTAGTCGAATAGGACAATCTTCGGTTGAGCAGGAAATGCTATATCGCTTTCAATCTTAGCACCAACTGCGCGCCTGTACCCGCGATAGAAATCATGCGAACCATCGAAAAGCACTGTACAGTAAACGACCCTTTACCGTCCAGCAGCCGTGTTTTGCACGGACAGCGATCGTGTCCGGACACTATTTTTGATTTATGACTGCGTCTACCGCGCCGAGCGGGACTTCAATAGAGAGCCGAACATAGAGAAGGACAGAAGAGCAGTGGAGTGGATAGGCACTGAACAGTGATCGTGCATTGGTATTTTGATAAATACATCGGTACCGAGCACAGCTTTTGATGGCGTCTGTAATTACGATATCGTAGTTTTCCTAGAGCATAGTCGAATTGAAATCTACAAATGAGGATGCAGAAAAGATTTTGCGAGGAAAATGAACTTGATCGTTAGAGCTGTTTCGAAGATAAATAGTATCAAGTCGACCCTCCTCTAGTATCAAGTCGAAACTCTGAATTAGTACAAACCAGATTAATTCGTTTCTGCTAATTTAGAGGGAAATTCTCTGAAATTGATGAAATTAATTTCAACCATGACAGTGGGAATAATATATACTATAAGTAGAAATAATACATGTATAACAGTGTAAATTCTCTATAGACGCGACAGCCTCGGGGGGATTTGGTTGCATCTACCATATAGGGTAGCTATTTTTTTATCTTCAAAGGCCGAGCCGAACGTAGAGAAGGATAGCACGTGTAAACAGAGACCGCGGGAGGCCGAAGCGCTGCGACTCCGCGTCGCATTAGTAGTGGTTTACACCGATATAGCCGAGATCAGATTACACAGTGGAGGGGATACTTTTGTTGCGTTTATCGTGTACGGCCTGGTTGCGTTTATAGAGGATTTACTGTACTATAAGCATACGTATTTATTCGCCCGGAATCGCGACGACGAACCACAATCAGGACTGAGCGAATGGCGAGTTTTGCCGATTGCCAACTTTTCAGCTGTTAATAGTAGTCGGACGCAAAATCGCGAGACCGCTAGAGCTAGATTAGCCATCACCGGGTCAAGGAACGTCGCGTCGAGGTTGATCCGGAACGAAACTAGGATAGCCGGCAAGGGAAAGGAATGCCAGGGTAGGGATGGAATGGGAGAGAAGCGTACGGGCTCGGGGGAGGAGGGGAGACGACGGGACAGCCCGGCGAGGGAGAGGGAGCGGGAGATTAATCCTCTGGCATTAATCCGCGTTTCAATTAATTATCCCGATATGACGCGGGGGCTTGGCTTCCCCTAATTAGCCGTGTCCGCCAGTCTCGCGCGCTCTAGTGTCGAAACCTTGCACCGTTTTCGTACTCGTCGTGGCTGGTACTCGTTGCCGGATCTCGCAACGATACTAGAAACTCGCCAATTTGCTAACGCGACACCGCCAGCCGCGCCGAGGCTCGCATTTATAATGCTAATGTTTCAGAACCGCTCCGTCCGCGTCCGCGCCCGGCCCGCGAAACATCTTCGAGACGGAGTCTTGTGATCGCGATCCCCAGTGCGAAGATCTTTTCGTCGGAATGATCCCATCTGGATCGTCTCAACTGCCGACGTCGACCGACACTTATCAGAGTAAACGTACCCTATCGGACGAACATTTCTAAAAATTTCAGAGTTACACAAAACCATTTTCTTGAATTTCAGGACAACGCGAATAGAAAGTTTGTCCATTTTATTTATGCGGAATAACTGTCATGACGCGTAAGATGTCATCGGACCAACAATTGTTATCGTAAAATCGAGTACAAGATTTTTAACCTCTTCGAAAATCACCGGATGTAAATATACATCCGTATCGGTCAAAGGACTGGAGAAGAAAGCGTCGGAGTTCGAGGAGCGGTAAAGGAGACGCTGTAGATCGGTAGAGTTTCGAGCGACGCGACGCTGCGGACTATTTATGGTAATCCAGTCGATGCGTTTTATCGGCGATAACGGGACGATACCGCAAGTATTAAAAGCCTCCTCTCTTTCAACCCTTTCTCGGAGCCCTCGGTCTCGGGGGATGCACCCTATCATCGGTATACTCTCGGTCGTTCCCGGGGGAGAGAACGATGCCCTTCGTCTCCCTCGTCTCCCTGTTGTCCCTCGGCGCTCCCATCCTCGTTTCTTCGTTCACCGCCACTCCCTTGGCCGCTCTCTCGGATCTCAATCGCTCGCAAAAAATCTCATTTATCCATTGTGCGTCGCGTTACCCGTCGCGCGAGAACGGTAAGTAGCGGAGAGAGGAGTCGAGGAGAGTAAGTGGAAAGAGTAGGGAGTCCGGAGAGATCTACCTGTTTTTCTGCCTACATCCGTGCTCGTACACGTATCCGTATCCTCGTCAGCTATTCTTCTACGGGATAGGGCGACCCGGTCGGTGCGGCTCGTGCGGCTTTGGCGGTTCTTCGGCGTTGTGAAACGTGTTTATTAAGGTGTCGCCTTTCATCCTTTATTTTGGCCGGGGCGCGTCGCATCGCCTTATGTCGGTCCAGAGATCTCGCGAGACAAAACGACTCGCGTGCCCTCGGCCTAACAAGGTAGAGGGAGAAAACCCGCCACTGAACCATATCAAACTGGATCTTCAGAGGTGGAAGCGCATCGATGTCGCGACACATAAACATAGATGCTATCGAGTTAGATACGACAGTAGCAATTAGACTGTGGCTCAAAAGAATTGGAAATTATTATTTATATCATTGCTTTCGTTCTATACTCGATGTAAAAATCTCCAGTACAATTGCTCTTGGGCCCAGCGATGAGTGATCTTCTGAGCCGCTAAGTTCCAGTAAGTGGTAAAAGCCGGGAAGTGTCGTTGGCAAAATAAGTGGTTCGGAACCCACCTTTATAAACAGTATATCTCGTCGCTTAATAGCTTTGAAGAAGCGATGTAAAAGAAGAAAGAAAAAGTTCCAGTAAGTAGCGACACGTAGCGAAGTTTTCGGAAGGTCGCGGAAAATGAACAAGTATATTTAAGTCGCCGAGTAGACGGGAGAAGGTCATAGCTCGAAACAGATCGTTGATTGGGTAAGCTCCGTGAAGAAGTAGTGCACAGCAACATTCCTGTTGAGAAATGCGAACGGACTTGTTACCGAGCCTAATATTCCGGGCACGATGGTTTACTCGTTTGCGGTCTCGCGTATCGAGCGCAGACGGGGGCTAGTTGCGAAAGACGGGATACCGCTGTCGCGCGGTTGCGAGACAAAAAGAAACGGCGGAACGGGTTAGCCGTCGGGGCGGGGGTTGCGGACGAGGACGAGGATGAGGAGGACAGTGTCGAAGAAGGAGGGTGGGGTGCAGTGCGGGACAACGAGAGAGGAAAACGGGGGACGAAGGCTCGAGAGCGCGTCGAGGGTTCCAGTACGGCGCGTTGCGACGAGGCGACCAAAGGGGCAGCGGAAAGGGGAAAGGTGGTAGGGAGTTGCGAGGTGGTTGTAGCAGGTGGGGGAGTTTTGGCACGGGGTGCGAGTTTCGAAATCACTCGGTCGTAGCGCGCCGTCTCTGTTCGCGCGGGTGGGCCGATGCGAGAGAGCCGCAGGGATGCGAATGAACAGATTAAGGGATGATCCTTTGCCGCGGGAGGGCGCCCTGTCGGCGCCGCTAACAGGATTGACGATTAACGTGTGGGTGGTTAGTATGCAACCGTTTTCCATCGTTCCCATTCATCGGGGAGAAAATCCACGCGGGATGGGAACCTGCCGATGGTCCGTGAATATTTAACGACGCTCCACTCGCCTCCACTCGCGCGCAACGAAGAAACTCGTCAACGTTTTGTTACGTCGAGTACTACATAAGTCCCAGATTTTCCTATTCCTCCCTTAACACGTCAGACGGTGCGCGAAACATATAAACATACAGTGGTATCTCGGTATACGTCTGCTTTGGAGCACACACACACACACACACACACACACGTCCGATTCGGAATACTTCCTGTTTGGACGTGACAAATTTTGTTCGGTATTAGACATAGACTGCGGATCTTTATGCAAAATAAAAATGTTTTGCATTGATTGTGAGAAGCAGGAATAATATAGAACTTGATTTCATCCCTTAACTACTTTGTTACACTAAACGCAACATCACATTTTTGAATTTTTCAAATCTTTTACTGTTTTATACTCCGTCCAACCAATTTCTTCATAAATGCATAAAGATCCGCAGTCTAGACATAAAGTTTTTGGGGGTTTTTGAAAAATACCAGACCCAACAAAGTTCAAACAAATCGCAATAGCATCGTTTGGGGAGACCAGACAATGTCACACTTTAGAAACATCCTGAGAAGAAGGCAGGAACAAAGCAGTGAAAAGCGACAGAAGACGGAAAAAGAAAAACAGAATGTCAGGTTTTATTGCAAGGGGACACTTCTTTTCCACAGAGTAGAATATAATTTGTTTCTTGTTGTATTTTAGCATTAACCAGAGTATAAATTTAAAAATCTATAATAAAATCTCATTTTTTATTTATGTGTTTAAACAGTGTTTAAATTATTTTACTACCCCATTAATGTAGGTATAATATCAATAGGAGTTTCTTTTTACATGAGAACGGATTAATTACTTTTACATTACTTCTTATGGGAAAGGTTGGCTTGGTATACATTCAATTCGGTACAAGTCGTATTAAGGTCGTATACCGAGGTACGACTGTATTTGATAGACAAATATCGAAAACGGGAGAAATCTTTTTAATTAATTTCAATCAAGACTAGAAAAGACAAACTTCATCGCAACAATAATGTTTGTAACTTCGTAGATTGTCCTAAACATTGATTTTCAAGTTTCGTGAAAAAATCGTGTGGGTCATAGACGATCGACGCGACACTCGAAGTGTTAACAATATCGTAGAAAATGTAAGAAATCGCGAAGAAATCGAGGAACGTTGTACATATCGTAGAAACAGTCACCGATGCGTCTGACTGGGCCGTGCGTCGCGTCGCTCCGTTGATTAATGCTTATGTAATTCATTGGGTAAGACGTTAAAGGCATAATCTCCGTAGACCGAGTAGGCTCCGGTGAATCCCCTGGCAGGACAGGTATACGAGAAACAGGCCGGTATACGAACCAGCCAACGGGCGGTTTTTGTTTCTCACGCGGAGCAAAGGGTACGCTACCTATTGTCTGCGTCTAGCATCAAGTAATTACCTTTCGGAATGCTCGTCTCGGACGACCATACCGTTGCCGTTTTCCACGTCGTCGCCGTTGTCACCCGTACACTCGGAAGAGTCGAGAGGATTCCGTCTCCCTTCCTCCTTCTACCTAAACTGGTTCTGCCCGTGATCTTTCGTCGAATCTGGCCATTTCACTAGATATTAAATTCGTTGTCTTCTTTACGTCTTCAACATTTTCTCCACTTCTTACAGCACGCACTTTTGTTCTTGCATCGGGGACTAACTCTACGATGTTGTAACTTGTACAGTGACCCGAATTAATATTCGGACGCTCTAAAAGAGACGATAACTTTTTTAATATTGTACTATACGATTTGAACTTTTTTGGGAAGCTAGAGGAATCAGTTTACTACTTTACTTACTTTATAATTCCGGTATGCCAAACTGCACAATTAACACTAAACCTACCGATAAGATTGATTTTATTCAGACTTTGTGCGGCTTCTATTATGAAATCATTTTTATTACTTCAATAATTATAAAATAAAAAATCTGGAAGGTGGTAGCGTTAAATCGTTGCTGCACATTACTAGTAAAAACTATGAATTAATAATCTAATATGTTTCTGTAATAATGGCATTGAATATTCGAGCTATATCTTATGCCTTATGGTAATGGCGTTTATACGGTGCCGAACGAATCGAACTGCGACGGCCATCGACTTACGAGGCGTTCGAGAGAAAATCTCAAGTATTTGCGCGACGGAAGAGTCTCAGAGGTTCGATGGAACGACCGCAATCCATTCGACGCGAACGCAGAAGCAAAAGGGAGGGAGAGTGAGAGAAGGGTAGGGGAGGGGTGGGGGGAGAGAGAGAAAGAGCACACGTACACGTAGAACCGAGCAGAGGTCACGGTAGCGGATTTTCGGCGTGGAAGGTCATCGTATTGCCGGCTCTTCCTTTGAGAGTGGCGCGCGTTAATCAGTCGAGTCGGAGTGGAGCCTCGGAGGATTAATTAAGCCGTAATTACTGGACAGCCTCTCTAGTCGCTAATGGGCAACCTGATATCCGTGAAAGGCTGCGTAACGCCGCGTGAATAGGCCCTCGAATCGCTGACCGTCCGTCTCTCCGATGATTATCGAGTCTAACTCGATGCACCGGCGCGGCATACACGTACCTACGCGTGTATACGTACGTATACATATTCCTAAAGCTAGCATCATCCCTCGGCTCGCCCGTAACACGGATCCCTCTCAAACTAAATGGCCCCGCCTCTGCCCGATATTTCGTTACGAAAAAGACGTTGGTGCGCGGGCACTGCTCTCAAAGTCTCGCGAAAATCATCTCGGACACGAACGTGTTCCAATCGACGCGCCGCCCGTCATTGAAAGAGCAGAGAGTTTTGTCGTTGGAACGCGCGAAGCGTTTGAAGTTAAACGCGATTGAAGTTGGACGCAACTGGTTGCGATGCGATTAGAGTTGGATGCGATCGGAGGTGGTTGTAATGGAAGTTGTACGCGATTGAATGCGATAGGATTTGAATCGATACGATTAGAGGTGGACGAGTCGTCGGAACGCCGCGCCACGCCGGTTCCTCTCGACGTAGCTCCCCTTTGTCCCTGTGACACTCGCGTGCTCGAGAAAACGTACAGGTGAACAGGTAGATGACAAACAACTGTATCCGCTTACCGTTTTTCACGCGAGGGGCTTCCCCCGGCGAACCAACCGTACCAGGTTAAAAGATTCATGGACCAGAAAAACAGTCGTTCGCCCTCTCGCTCGACGAGCAAGGCGAACGAGACGAACGAGACGAACCAGACGAACGAGGAGAGCAGGGCGAACAGGGTGAAAACGAAAGGAGGGTGGTGGCCGCGCTTGTGGCACCGTTATCGCCGCTGCTGCTAATTACGTCGCCGAGTGGCTTTTAGCGTCTCCGACTAACCACCGAAATCCTTCTTTCCTCTCCCACTCCCCCATCGGTCGCGTGTTCGGTGAATTTCTCGTTCGCTAACTTTTGCTTCTTCTTCTCCCGGCCGAACAACGAAGATCCCGGCGTAATAAAACAAGTAATATTGCGCAGCATCGGAAACATGGGAAAATAGAGAAGAGATCCTCCGTTCCCTCGGCTCGTCCCGGTATTCGTTCCGGATTCGTCCCGACTCGTAAACGGATCGCGGTGTACGCACGATATCGCATAGTACTCTCAAATTTCAGGTTCGAACGACTTTCTAAAGCGCGTAACCAGGGAATGGGTTTTTAATCAGGGTATTCCGGACAATGGAGCCCCCCAGGGGACTCCTGCCACCCTCGTCGTATCTTTCTTTGCCTTCCCTGCGAGTAGGTGCTTTCGATCGCCCTCCCCTCGCGATGCGTTTTCAACTTCGAGTACATCGTACGTCGCTTCTAGTATTTGGTATTTCCTTTCCACGCAATTAATTCGTTCCTTCGGATGCCACATGCGCACACAAACACATCTCTACGTACATCGATACGTTTCAAAAAATTGCCTGACCTTCGAAAAACCAGGCGATTTAAACGTACATAAACAGCAGACTTTTATGCGAAATGAAACAATTAACTCGAGCCAACAACAAATTTCTTTCCTCTTTTAATCATTTTGACAAGCTGGGATTAATACAACGAAGCTGAAATTCTTTTAATTTATCTCCTGCTTTAAACTGAATTCATTTTTACCATAAATGCATAAAAAAGTGTATTTATTACGTTCGTCAGTTCTATAAAAACGAATCTCTCTCTGTTACTTGAACAACGCGTTTTGAACCATTTTTTAATCAAATATAAAAGCTGTTAACAATAAAAGGTTTATCAAAGCGGTTGTACGTTCTCTCGTTAAGGGTGCCGAATTAAATCCCTTTTTTCCTCTCAATTTGAACTCCGCGGATAAACACCACACAAGGAATGTATATGTACATATACAGAAGAGCTATTTAGAATAATGACTAGACTGCGGATGTTTATGCATTTCCCAATTTTTGTAGACAAATTTTAAGAAAGTGGAATGAAATAAAATCCTATTTTTAATGAGAACAATCTTTGTAGATCCAAATTAAGATTAAAATCAATTGCAAAATTTGTACGGAAGAAACAAACAGACAAACAAACAGACAGACAGACAAAAAAGCGAGCTAATAAAAACGTGGTAAAATAGCACTGAATTCTATCGAATTTTATATTCCAGCATTTTTTGAAAATTTCCATAAGCCATATAAATGCATAAAGATCCGGAGTCTAGTAATGACATTGTCAGTAAATCCGAAGGTCACCGAAATCGGCAAATACGGTCCCGAATAATTACGAAGCGCGGATATCGTTGCGCCATTGTGTACGTAGGTGCGTCGCAAGATTCAAACCTTCGGCAATTGGTATCAGCGGCCATATGTCGAGCGTGCAAAGCTAGGGGAAAGCAATCCTCGACTCCTTTTCTATCGTTCCGTGCAATTGCGCCGCGCCGTATTCGTCCCTCGTGACTACCATCTCCGAAAGACTTGCGTCGCGTCGTGTCGATCACGCTCCCTCGAGGAATAACGAGAAAAGTAGCGCGCAAATTGATTTGAAGTTCTCCGGATTCGGGCAAGAAACTTGAACGTATAGATCCCGGTTGTTTCTCGAGCGGGATCGGATCGAAGCATCTGCGCGATAATGGAAAACGGAAATCGGTTCAGCGAGACGTTAACTATTGACCCGAGAACGGGCGCTCCACATCTGCGACTGACGCACCGAGGACTGACCGTTCCTCGATCGCCGCGCGAAACCGAGCTTTCCGTGAAATTTCGCAATTTCGTGAGTTCGCAGGGTGAGAGAATCGAACGAGCTGTCAATAAAGCTGTTTACACACGAGAAAATTTCACGGGAGATTAATGAAACGACAGAAAAGCTGGACGAGCCTTTAAACGGTTGGCCGATGTTTGACGCGGAACCATTAGCGTCCCACCTGCGCCACGCTGCGTTTCTCGCCGTGTACCGTGCCATAGCTTTTTCCTTCTTTCTCCCTCTCTCTCTCTCTCTCTTTTCTCTTTCTCTGTGCCCAGTCGACGCGATGGAATTACGAAACTCGGCCCGACTCGGTGTCGTTAATGATTCTACGAGCATTGTTCGTCTCGGGCCGTTCGAACCGTTTCAATGGGACTCGGGACGCAGGCCTTTGTCCGCGCTTCCGAGCCACCGTGCATCGTTTTCCCGGTCAGTTTCGGAAATTCACATACTACTCCTTTTTAAGCCGATCCGACGATCCAGCTGGTCAAAGTTCCGCGAGATCGTTCGTTCGACGAAATCCAGACGCATTTTAGACGGATAGGTCGACGCATCGCTACACAGTGGTTTACCATGGGGTTCTCGCTGAGCAAAATTTTGGTAGCCATTTTCAAAGAGCTACTCCCCACCTGATCTTAATGATCATTTTCCAGTACGTTAGAACATAATTTAAATATATCGTAGGATCAATATACGAGACAATGACCGTTTCGATTTTTCTCCACAGGCGCCGGTTGCGCGCGCACCTTGTCCAGCCAGTGTCGTTCGCAAAGGAGGCCGACACAATGCCAACGACCATAAATAATTAGAGGACAGTTGGCGATTTGAATTTTCGCGTGAGACCGGCCACGGACTGGGCTGACCCTCGGAAAACCATTAATTTATCGTAAACTCGGACGTCGAGGAGACGTTGCTGCTAGGGGGCCCGTTCCCGAAAGTCCCTCTCGCAATCTTGACCCCGGATAATCGTGGGACAGGTGATCCCGAACCGGCCGACTGACCATCCTGTACTGTCCTATCCTGTGCGACCGGCCGAGTTGCGAGAAGAAACCTCGATCGGTCCCCTATGCAAATTCACCGCTCCCTTCCCGGAGGGGTTACACCCCTCGAACCGCCCGAATAGTTTGATGTATCGCTCGATCTCGTAGCCCGGCCCATCGCGTCGGTACGTTCCTTTCCAAATATTAGGTCATCCCGTGAGCAATGTCGTTTTTTTCCTCAACAAATTAATTACGTTTATCTTTGATCGTCGATGCTCGTCCGAGCGAAATCCGAATGTTGCTGGTTTTTTGCTAACCACTTAATTAAAAGAATTTAATAACGATTTGTGTAAACTCTAGACTAGTGAGACCAGATGAGTCTCGAAGGAAGATTGGATAGAGAAGGTCGCGAGCAGGCGGAGAAAGGTGGATTTCTAAAATCGAAAGTAAATTGTAACAAAAAAGAAAATATATTATAACCCCAAATTAAGTAAAGGTACAAAAGTGACGGAAACAAAACAATATAAACTGAACGGTTGGCATATGGTTGCGAAGTCCGCGAAGGTGTGTGATGGAAATACGGGAGAAATGATCAGTCGATCGAATAAACGAGTATCAAAGATTTGATACGAAGAGCGCTTGGGTGACGTCAGCAGATGCTGAGCCGTAAAAATGATTAGTAATCGGAAGGAACAAAGTGTGGGGACTTTGAAATTGAATATCTACCTAGATCGCACCAACGTTTGTTAGGGCAATGACCTAACAAGCTATTATTATAGACGTAACAAACTCAGGAATTAAGGTAACGGATTTGACATAAGGCAAACGATACGATAGCCCACGCGACAATAAATAACGAGTTCGATGAATTACCGACATGGCGAGGTTTGCAATCTCGGTCGATTACCTCGCCGGTTGTCATCGAACTCGAACAGCTGATATTGCCGGTGTTCCTATGCCTCACGTCTATGTAATAAGTGTCTGAAAGAAACGGACTGTTGGATTTTAAACAGACTTCTTAGGTATTCTCGATAATTTGACGAAAACGTTTTTAACAAAAGTTAAAGTTTCGCTCGCTCGCTACTGATTTTCATCTTTCACTGAGTAAACACTCAGCAATATTATTACTATGTAAAAGATATAGACTTCAGAAAATGTCTAAGGTGACCCCGTTCTCCTTTTATACTCTTTAGCTTGCATTTACTCTTGACATATATTCTTTCCGTAAAGTGAAATGGGGGACGCCATTACTTACGGGACGATGCAGTATTTTCAGGAAACCGACTCTCCTCGAGTTCAGAATAGTCTTCCTCCGGACAACATTTTAATCGGGGGTTGTTCGGAAACGGAAGAGATCGAAGATCGCGCGGAGGGTCGGCCAGTGGTCACCCTTTTCGCGGGGTAGTTTCTTTGCTGGACGATAAAGCGGAGAGGCAATAAAGGAGGAAGCGTTATTAGGGCTGCGTCTTTCGCTCGAGGAAGATCAGCCGACACGAGCCTGTACGATGGTGTACGACGGTGTACGACGGTGTAAGGACGCCGCGGCGCGCCGGGCAAGGCGAGGAGAGACGACGACCACCGCGACAAGGGGTTGAACCGTTGAACCTCCAGAGACAAATCTCCTACTGGGACGATTTCATTCTTTCTCCCGTTTCCTTCCCTTTTCTTTTCTTTCCGTTCTTCTCTTTTCCCGACCTCGGCCCACCCCAACCAATTTCATTTCATCCCGCGCGTCTCCCGACCCCTCCGATGTCTCTCTCTCTTTCTGTTCAGTGGCTGTTGTTCCTCGTCCCACGGTTTCTTTCTCTCCCCCCGTAACACTGGGCCGACGTCGCGCTGCGACGGTTCATAAATAAATTAATTAAGCGCTAGTCGAGTAACAGATAATGTTAAAATAATACACCGACGGCACAATGAAGATCGCCTTCGGGTAGCTCTTTGGACGAGAAACCGGGAGTACGTATATACCTTGTAGCGGTTCTTAAACTCGCTCCTGCCGGAGTTAATTTCGCGGCATTAACAGTCGAAAGAGTGCGAACAAAAGGGCTCCGAGGGTAGGGAAGACAGATAAGGGAAGGAAGGAGGCTACGCAGGAAATATGAACACACTCATAATGTAGCTGCCTCCGCCCCCGCCCTGTGTTCGCCTGTGTCTGTGTCTATGCCTGTGCCCGTGCCACTGCCAGTGTCAGTAACCACCGCTTCGAGCGCACAGTGATTCTCCCCTTTGCCGCGCTTTTGCTTTAGTTCCTGTTCGCCTGTTCGCCTTCCCACCCCCGCGACCGCTAACAACGCGTCCCTGTTTCCGGTCTCGGATTCCCCCCAATCTGATTTTTAAGCCCGCCGTATTGGCCGCCGCCGATAACGTTCGCGACGAAACCGCGCCGTTCGGATACACCCGTATATCCGCGAGAAATTGGAAATCGCGGGGCGGTTCGTACCGCGAATATTTCACAACGACTCTTTGAACGACGAGCTCGAGCCACTCCCATTCGCTCCCGACTTATTCTTGGTTCGCCGGGATACTCGCGACCGTGTAACAGCGTAACCCGTACTTTTCCAATCGGTGCACAGGGTCGCCGATTTAGCCGGCTCAAATCCGAGTCGAGCGATTTTATTACATTTACCGGTTGTTATACGAACCGCTCGCTTGCTCGTCAAATCGATAAACTCTGCAAAATAAAAAATAGAGGAATCGATGAAATACCACACGGTCATTTTTAAAAGCTTCAACATGCGTTATACAGGTTTGCAGTATTTGAATAATTCGGGGTCTAGCAAACAGAATAATATGGTTTCTTCACAGAGACGGTTTTACTTTTTAATTATAATTTAGTTCCTGTGTTTTCAAAAGGGCTCGAAGAGAGAACCTCGTAGAGAGGCTTGTGAACGGTAGCAGGTTGGGGAAATTCGCGAGGAGAATCGAAAATCGTTCGAGAGTGGAAAGCATGAGGCTTCCTGAGGGACGAAGACGCATATGGGTTCGACGCGAACCGTTCGGACGGGACGTCGCGACGTGTGCCGGGAACAGCCGGTGGAATCGAAGAAGGTGATGCCCGCGTTTCGATAAATCATCTCGGGTGCCGCGGGGGAACGTTGGTTGGCACTTTAAAAGCATCGCGCGTGTCAGGTTGAAACGCGAAGGAGGCCGTTGGCTCTCGTCGCAGTCGTGACGCGACGCAAGGCGAAACGCGGGTGTTTTAAGGGCGACCGCGAGACCGGAGCGAGAGAAAGAGACGGCAGAGAGGGAGAGAGCCGGCAGGGGGCAACAGAAGGAACAACGAGGACGGTAGGCCGCCGCCGCTGCGCCGGTGGTTTTAACGGTGGAAAGAATCGGGGGTAAGAGCGGAGGGAGAGGAAACACGATGGGGCTCGGTACGTTTTCGACGTACAAAAAGTAATTATGGGATGGTTTCCGGTAATCATATCTAGAGCGCATTGAACGAGCGCATTGTTCGGCCACCCCTTCACCGATATGCACTTGTACGCGGCGCCAACCCCCTTTGCTCCCCTCCTTCGAGCCCCGTCCTTGTCCCCCCGTTCTCTGACCCTCTGCTCTCTATCTCTCTCTTACCCCCGTCCACGCTACCAGGTTTACCACCCTCGACTCCTCCTCGCGTTATGCGCACCACAGACTCGCCGACCATCCTGTAGACCCGACACGACCATTAGGCACTCTCGTTCACTCTGTCTCTCTTCCTCTGTTTGGCTCTTTCTCTCTCATTCGTTGCCAGTGGTACGCGTACTCGGCCGTTCTCGAGCATTCCTGCTTCGACCAACGATCAAACGCGATTACCCAGAGCCTTTCCTCCCGCGTCGTCTTCTCGCACTGCCTCCACAATCCACGATCCGAAGCGAGTACCTTTCCCGAGCCGATCGCTATGGTTTTCGCGGCGCGTGCCAACAATCACGCGTTTCCTTCGCGATTATCTCGGCCCCACCGAACGATTTTACATTATTTATTTATTTATGTACTCGCTCGCCCGAAAACGATCACGCCACGACAATCTCACCGACACGACCGCGTCTCGCTGAAAAGGCAACAGCCAGCAAGAAGTTCTCTATCGAGACGCTCTATTGCAAAACTCTCTCGCCGTCGCGCGTTTCGCTCGTTCAGCCATTCGGTTCGATTTGCAATCGCTTGTTCGAAGCGGCGAGCTCGTTAACAATGTGGTTGCCGAAGCCTATTAGCAGACGTTTTAACGACTCCGCCGTGTCCAAAGCATGCTAGAATAATTTCCTTTGAATTCCTTACTCGTCGTGGAAGTTTCGAGCAAAATCTGAATATCAACTTCTACGAGCTATGAAATGTAAATAGGGTTGGGGAATATTTTCAAAATTGGTTGTTGGATTTTATCACCAACGTCAACCTGTTTACGAATAGAATTGGTTGTATTGTGCAATCTATTAAAAAATCCCCGTCTGTCTTTGATTTATAACGATTATGTAAGTACCAGTTGGTAAAGCGTTAGGACTGCTCCTCGTACAGATGTTCGTGCAGTTGCGCGAAACGTTTTGACCGTGGTTGGAAGCAACCTAAAGATGATCTTCGCCGGCTACCACGGTGTTTACCGGTTCGATCAGTCGAAGATCGCGTTACCGTTAACTGCTTCGCTACGGGAACACAAATTCGAAGCCGCTTCCTTCTGCTAGGTACTCTCGCAGGAGAAACGATCTATCGCTTGTTCTCGCCCGGCCGCTCGTTGGAAATCAGATGTCTCGCAACTTCATTAGAATACCTACTCGGAAGCGATTTGTCTCGGCGAGACCGTTAGCGCGGGTCTTTATGCGAATATCTATGACCAAGAGGATCGTTTCTTCGGCCAATTACAAGGTTCCTCACGCCTTTGTAGTTTACGTATTCGCATGTGGCAGCGCTCGGATTTACTTACTCGCCACGGCCGAGTTTCGAACGCTCCCCGTGGTGGCCCTAGTTCTTCCAGGCGCCACGAAAAGCGAGTATGCAACGCGCCTGAGGAGCTCCGAACTAGGACCGCCACGGGGAGCGAGACGCGCGGCCGGGTCGAGAGAAGGTCCTAGCATTGCAACCGAGTAAACATCGGTGTTGCCCATGGAATTTCTAAATTTAATAGTAGTTCTGAACAATCGTAAGAAGACGGCATATAAGTCTATTGTTCCGCTATCCAATTATCGTACCGATGCTCAGCCTCCTAGATGCTGAAACGTTAACCATTTCTCTAGGGTATCGATAAATCGTTGTGCGCGTGCGGTAACGTCGAAACGATTTGGAGAATGTAAAATGGATGAAATCGGGCGAGGGTGTCGTTAACGGCAAGTGTACGGTAACAAGATCACGACGTTAGACCCGGCGCACTCCTAAATTGAGTGGGATGTCGGGAATCGGTGAAACGGAGAATGCAGGAGAGATAGCGAGGGAGAGATTAGAGGGCAAAAGTGAAAGAGCACGAGAGCACGAAAGCGCAAAGGCGCAGAAACGCAGAGGTTCAGGCCTGCGACCCGACTGACCCTGCGACGACGGCCCGGTCGTCTTCGAGGCTGTCGGCTTACCCTACTCCGGTGCTCTCGCGGCCACCCTTACCCTCACCCTTAGCCTCGGGGGTGGATGGAAGCGGCCCGGCCCATTTTTCGCGCCCCACTTGACTCCACGTCCCCATTGGTCGCCGCCCTCTCGCCCTCTCTCGCCCTCTTACCCTCTCACCCTCTCGCCCCGTAACCTGTCTTCCTCCTCCGTTTCCCGGATGGCATCGCGATCCACCTAGAATACTGCTCCCGTAAAAGTATCCAAGGAAACCTAAGAAAATCCGCGAAAGACGAGCAACGATTCCCTTATCGTCCCACTAACGTCGTATTTCACCGAGACGTTCGACGCTATTCTATATACGAGAGCTCCTGCTCCAACCCCGACCAATCTCCCCAACCGGATTTGCTTCGGTCTCGTTTCGATCGAGCCAGCTACGGTTTGATCGGTTGCGACAAATTCGAGTCGGTCGGTCGCCTTTTTTGTTTCACAAAGACTTTTCGAGTTCGATTTTGTAACGGAAACACCTGTCGCCGACGAAACCATCGGTTCCAGAATTTCTCTCCAACGGTGTACCAACGTTTCAACTCTCGGTGGAAGTGTGTCGGACCTGTGGCAGTTGAAAAATTGTTGTTTTTAAATTTTCCTTGATTTGACTATGATATCTAAAACGGGAGGTGTAGTAGGGAAAGTTCTCGAAGGGTTAAAGGGCAGGATGCTCCAGATGTCCGCCGCGAAACGATAATCGACCGATGTTAACGATTTTTTGATAGCCGCGACACAAAGAGTCGAGACATTCTGCTCGTCGATGCGTATGCTTCGTTCCTCGGAGGAGAAAAGCACGCGAATCCTTTGGGCGGGTACGCGATAAAGAGCTTTCACGAGACGAGAAGGCATCGACAAAGGTCCGAGCAATTCGGTGCGTTCGCGAAACTGGTTCGATTTCAGCGGGTGTATCGAAAAATCGGTAAATCGGGTAACCCGGTACGAGGGAAAAGAAGTCGAAAAAAAGCAAAGAAGTCTCCCGATTGAACGGAATACGAATGGAATAGTAGAGAATAGAATAGGAGGAAAGAGAGAAGAGAGGAGAAGAGAAAAGAAGAGGAGATCGGTTGGGTAGAGAGAGGAAAGTACGTCGGAGAAGGGAAGAGGAGGGAAGGAGAAGAGGAAAGAGCGTATGCTATGCTCTTCGGCGGCAAAGTGGACGCTCGGCTAGGTCGGTGCGGCAAGGAGAGCGGCCGGAGGGTGCGAGGGTAGGGCAGGTTCGCAGCCAATGAGAGTCGCATCGGGGCGCGCCCGGGACTCGACCCCACCTTCGGTAGCCATGGCAACCGGCGAAAACCCGCGAGAAACCCGCGAGAGAGTTCGAGCTGGTGGGGGGGCAGGTCGGTGTCAGGGGTCGTCTTAGTCGGCAGTCGGTCTCTGGTCGGCCCCAAGAATAGTCGTATCGAGGCGGTAGTCGAGTATCACCTCTCTTCTCCTCCTCCTACTTGTGACGGCACGAGCGCGCAAAGGGAACATAGAGGCACACGCGCAGCTTATCGACTGGGTCGCGCGCGCGCGCGCGCTCCTTCTCTCTCTCTTTTTCTCTCGCTCTCTCCTCCTCTCTCTTGGACGTTCGCGGCCTCTCGCTCGCTCTCGTTCCTCCACGATCCTTCTGGTCCCACCTTCCGTCACCGGCGTCCTTTCGGGCCACTGTTTCTCCTCTCTCTCTCCCTTTCTCTCTTTTTCACTCTGTTCTCCGTTCCCTCTGTCCCGAGCCACGGTGTTTCTCTCCCACCTCCGTCACCCCCGCCGCCCACACACCGACCCGTCTGTCCCGCGGTGCGCGTACCGCGCGCACACACCCTCTCCGCCTCGTGTCTCGGTGGCTCGCGCCACCGCGCATCCGCCCAGCGTCGATACACCACGATACCTCAGCTACACCGACGAGGGGATACGCGGTTGATCTACCGCGTGCGCGCGATCGCGATATCTTGATCCCGATCCCGGTCCCGGTCCCGAAAACCGATTCCCGTTCAAACGCGAGTTCCCGACCTCCGTTTCGAAACTGTGCGATCGAGTCGACCGTACCGGTACGGGCCAAGTGCAGTTCAGTGGTGAACATCAGCGGCAGGCAGCTGCGGAATATCGTTCGGGAGAGTGAAGTGCTGTCGCGCGGGATCTCGAATCGGCCGGTCGTGGGAGCCGGCAGGCGAACACGCGTGAGCGCGCGATCGAAACGATACCGGCGCACCGGTCGCGGGTGCATCGGTGACCGGACAACCCGGCTTAGCGTTCCCGTTCCTGTTCCCGTTCAAGTTCTTTGACGCTCGGGGACCAGCCGGGTCGAGGGAACGACGATGCCGCTCGTTGCGGCGAACCGACTACGCGAACTTTGCACAGTGCGCGAGTGAGTGCGGATATACCAAGTGTCTGTCGCGTTGGATTGCGTGGACTCGCGATCGAGTTCGGTGGTGCGCGAGAAACGAGCTGAAATCCTGAAACAGCTTTATTCGGACCGTGAACAAAGATATCTCGAAAGCGAGAGGAAGTGCTGCAAGGACGTACATCGATATAAATCGAAGGGTGTAGACAGCGGGTGTTGCGATCGAAAGAAGAAAGTAGAAAGAGAGAAGAAGAGAAAAGAAGAAAGAATAACGTGAAGCCTCAAGGATCCTTCGCTCGCGCGAAGAAGAAGCCGGCAGGGTGGTTCGAGGCGGGACAGGAGGAGCTGACGCCCTGGCGACTGCCGGGGTGGTTTACCCGGCCACGACAGCGACGTTGTTCCCTGGCCGGGTGTCGACGGGACACCACCACCCCGAGTTCACCACCACGTTGGAGGTGGGGTTCCCGCCGCGCGGCACCACCGCCTCCGTGGCGTTGGTAGCCGCGCCGCCCTCGTGGCCCTCGCGGGACCCCGGGGCCAGCCTGGCCGCGACCGGTACCGCGGCCGCGGGCGCCTCCTCCGCCGGTCCCGTGCCAGGCCCGGGACCCATACAAATCGCCCCGCCGCCCCCGATGCCGCCGACCCACCTGACACCCTCCGCGACGCCCGAGGACATCACCTGCCTGGTGCCCGCCGGAGCCGTTCTCACGCCCAGGGACCCGCTGCCACCCAGCACCACTCCCGGAAGCCAAGCGAACAGCTCCCAATCGGGCAGCTCGCAAACCGACAAATCCCCCAACATCGAATGCGTCGTCTGCGGGGACAAGAGCAGCGGCAAGCACTACGGACAGTTCACCTGCGAGGGTAAGTGCCGATCTCCCTCTTTTTTCCTCCGATTCTTCATCGCGAAAAGATTCTCCCGAATTCCATCCAATCGGAGACTCCGATTCGCCGCGAGCCGTTGAGGAGTCTCGGGAGACGAATGCTCCGAACTCCGAGCAGCCAACAAAAAAGACAAAAATCCACCATTAATAACACAGCGGGGTGCTCCCCGAAACGTTTACGCATCCGTTACGAGCCTAATAACGATGTAATGGACCCGAGAATTGCGGAGAGATAGACGCGCCAACAGAGCTAGGGGCGCGTATCCGTCCGACGCGACGACGAGAGTAAAACCATCGAGAGTTGCTCTCGAAAGGAAAATTTTTCTCTGCATGCGCACCGTATTCTCGCGTAACCTAGAGTTCCCGATACAAGCCGGTTTTCCGCGACAAGTTGTCGTTGCAATTGCGGCGCGCTCGTTAAGGGGACATTAAAAAGAAAGCTTATGGAGCATAAAATCATAGGGATTACGGAAATCGCAATAAAATTGATACTATTTCAAACGAGAGTGTTTCTCGAAATATCGAACGGTATTTCGCAATTTCTAGTCCGGTCGAACTCGTTGATTCCTCGCGGTCGGATTGGTCGAGAGCGCCTGTCTTTCCTTCGTCGTAATTGTGCGCTCCTTGCTCAATGGATAACGCGCGTTTGAGCAATCGTCATAATTGCATAAAAAAATATTATTATTTCACTACATTTATTACGGTAAACGAAGTATCATTTTCCATGTTCTCGTAATATTGGATTATTAGCCAACGTTGAACATAGTGTGGCCGAGCACAACTCGGGTTACCACCGCAAGGAGATAAATGTTCACGTAGTATTGCGGTCGATTCATTCTTCTAGCATGTTCTCGAACAACTGCAAAGAATGCGTTGATTTTAATACTTCTTCTCTTATCATGCGCATACTAAACACCTGGTGCTCTATGATAGCGAACTCGTGCACCCCTCTGGGTGATCAGAAAATTTTCGAGTAGGTACTCTCGAATAAACCCTCCTTGTCGAATGGACGCATACTCTGCCGGGCCAGTAAATAGGATTCACGTGTATATGTTGGATAGATTTTCTAAAAATGACGATTGGACATTTGAATTTCATGACTCATCGAAACGCGACTCATACGTTTCAATTAAAGAATTCTATTCAATTGTATTCGCGTTTTGAATAATGGTGACGTCGTTTCGACGAACGATAGCTTGAATGTCTAGCGGAAGCCTATTCACACGACTTTTACAAACAAAAGATTAGTTGAACCGACTTCCTAGTAAATGATTGAAATTCTCGTTGTCGTTGAAAAACATTCTCGACTGTGAATCGCAGAGTTTGAGAAAATAGTTAAGAACGCGCGTAATTTATCGGAAGGTGACGCCGAAACCGCGGTAACGAAGAAAAATCTCGCGGCTAGTTCGAGCATGCGGATCGACACGGTTAATCGAAATCTATAGGGGTTCCTGGGAAATGAAGACTTATGGATCCTCCCACGGGCCTAGCCTCGACGGGCGAGAGCCGTTCTCCCCTCCTCGCCGGCGTTCCTTCCTATTATCCCGAATTACGTCTTATCGATATCGGATCGCCGACGGTAATTTATATCTCGCGAGTGATTTAGCGCGGCCGATCGTCTTGATTACCGACGCGTCGTGTCGCGTCGGCCCGTCCGGTCCGCTTCGTTGCGACCCGTCCGAAGGAAGTCGTATCGAACGCGACGATTACAGGATAGGACGTTTCATCGTGGATGATGCATCGTCCGCGGAACAAGTGCTCGACACCTGATCGCGATAAAATCGGAAGCTGTGCGGGACGCGGTGACACGCACGGGACACGCGACACACTATACTACACGGTACACGGGACATGGAACACGGAACTGTGTCTGTGCACCCCTTTGGGTTTCGGGACAACCGACACCGGAGATTCCGTGCCCCGTTCATCTTCCCCTTTTCATCGCGCTGTATCCCCCTTTAATCCTTCGAGGTCCTGCATCGGGACCAGTTCGTACCATCTTATGTTTTAAACTCTTCAATTTTTATAAACGCAGTGCTTATAAGTTCGTTTTATAGAGCCTAAGAACCGTGGTATCTGTCCAATGTTGACCGATCACTCGACGTCGCATGTCGTGTCAGCTGGTCTCGCGTAAAACTCGATTGGGCATCAAATTTTTGCTTGCTTCTAGTCGGTTTCTTCGAGTCACCCCTTGCTTGTAATGTGTCAACTGTAAACAGAAAATGAGCAGTGGCCGCGAGTAACAACGTTTCTATTTTAGTGCACAGTGAGACTTTAAGATAGCCCTGGTGGACGGATAGGAATATTAGTGCTTAACTAATATTGGTGAAATATTATGAAAGTGTTAGGAGGAACATCGGGTATTGTCCGCAAATGGTCGACCAAGTGGGAAGAGTGTCATGGGACAGCGATCCCGATATTTACATAAGGCCGAGAATAACCGCAACCGTTACGCTAATCCTTCTCTTTCGACAAGTAGACGACGCTTTCTGCAAACTCTTTGCGCTGCGCTGGTTCGCGTATCGCACGCCAATGGGTCGCCTCGGTGATCCGACTAGCAAACTCCCATTAAAATTCATGAGTGCTGGTCTGTTTCTATATCTTCCTCTTTCGTTCCCTGCCCTTCGTGCCTTCCTTCCTTCGTGCCACAGTCCCTTCCGAAACCTACGCTACCTATGTAGTTCAGGCTTCGTATGTACATGTCGCTTCAACTTCCGAACAATTCGTGCAAGAATTTGTCGAAACTACTGTCGCGGTGCAATGTGTATTAGCGTAGGATTTCCCATAGAATTTATTATCGTGTCCAAGGTTTACGAAGCTGTCTTTGCTTCCACGTGATCTGTTCGCTTCCGCATTCGAAAGCGATGTGTCTCGTTCAACGAAATTCGTTCGCATCGGACATTCTCGACGCACCCGTGACCACATTCGTACGCGTTCGCCTACTTACCATCAAACGCGTAATTGTACGATAAAGAGACACGTTCGTTGCCTGTCATCCTTTCCGAGGGATTAAAACTCGTCCATTCTCAATTTCAAGTTTTATTAGAGACATAAAGGTCCATTAAAATCATTTCCGTAATTTCTGCAGCAAAATCTAAAGTTCGCTGGATTGTGCCAACTATGTACGTAATAAGTAGACTGCCGGATTTTATGCATTTATGGTACAAATGGATAGGTAAAATATGAAAACAGATGAAAGATTGAAAGCATTTAATAGCGTCGTTATATTGCCATCAACTTATTAAAATTGTTAACCTTCACTCTTCACTCTTGTTATTCTTCACTCTTATTCACGCTTACATATATTCTACTGTTAACCCTGTACTGGGGTGTAATACCACCCCCCGCATGTTTTTAGTGCAAAATATAAAGAAAAAACTTTGACTGCGTAAGTATTTGTGAAATTTTATTGATTTCCATGATGGTATCTATAAGAAGATTGAAAAATTCAATTCAATAAAAAAAAATTCTCTGCAAATAGAAAGGTGAAAGGAAGAAGTACATTTTTTATTTTGCAAAAGATCCGCAGTTTAGTAATAAGTACCTCTAGCGTTAAATCACTATATTATTATAGAATCGGTTGCAACTCCTTTCTCACACTAGTTTCTACAAGGCACTTATTGCTCGGCGATTCGAAAACCGTGGGATCGCGGTAATCGATCGAAATCTAGTCCGAGGAACGAATCGCACGCGAATCGATCACGAAACCTCGTTCGAGTGGACGAAGGACCGATGACGTTATCGTTTAGAACGCCGCTAAAAATAATACGCGGCGAACAAGCATAAGCGGTGGCATCTAGAGAGATCGTCCCCTTTTGCCCCCTTCCTCGTTGTTCGTTGGCCCTTGCCCCCTTCCCCCTCGCGGTTCGTTAATTTCCAACAATTTGTGCCGGCTCGGACTGCACGAAGATTCGACGCGTGGAAACGTACGATTCGAGCGGGTTAAGAGTCCGTCTCTTAATTGAACGCTCGAGTTACAGCGGCGACTCCTCTCCCTGGTGTTCCAATTACAGTCGCGCTAACGATATTTACCATTGTTAAGCCGTGGCACTCTCTCGGTCTACCCGCTGTTAGCGGTACCGCGATAACGCGCTTAATCCGACGATAATTTCTATTCGTGGTAATCTTAATTACTCGCCACCCCTTGATTTTCCCTAGACGATCTCGCGACGGTAGGACCTCGACAAACCTCTGTCACCTCTTCCCATTCCAGTCCATTCCATTCCGTTCCATTCCGTTCCATTTTATTCCATTCTGTCACGCGTTCCTCGAGCTTCTTGAAATTCGCGAACAATTTGCAACCACTGCTCGTCGACTTCCGCGAAATTATTCGTGACCGATTTCTTGAAGTGACGTTTTCCAAGATAGAAGCTACCCGGAAAGAATCGTGTCTCTATATTCCCGACTTTCAATTATTTTGTACACTTTTACTATACTGTACTTTTTACAAATTTGTCTTTCTAGTTCATCCTAAGGGTTAAATATTCCAAGGCAAAACTGGGCTCTCTGAACGGATCAGTAAGAGATTGATCAATCATTTAAACGATTCAAAGTTTCGTAATCTTCTACATTCCCGGGTTCGCAATTCTCCCTTGTTAACCTATTGGAAAATGTGCGTGCTCCGTTGGAAATACTGTGCGGCTGCTTTTCTCCTGTCAACCGCCCGGATCATTAGCGATTTTGCACGAGTCGCTTTGGTCATTGGTAGATAGCGGATTTTATGCATTCATGACGAACATGAGTAGGTGTAATTTCAAACGTTAAAAACATTAGACGAATTTAAAAATACTTTTATATTATTCTCAAGTTACTGAACATATTAAGAGAGAAAATATATCTTTATGTCAGTCCGGTTTGTTGCAATTCAGGTAGAAACTTTTCATTTTGCATAAAGATCCGCTGTCTAGTCATTGGCTTGCATCGTGATACGATGCAGTTGTGTACATTTTTCAAGTTGTTCTATCGCGTCTTCTAAAATGTTAACTGCTTTTCGTAGAAACGTTGAGAAAATATTAGGCAATATTCGTCCTTCAAAATTTCACACATAAAATGCGGTTCGATATCGCCGGCTAGTTCAATAAAGACAGAGTTGATATTACCCTTCCAGGTAGGCAGCAAAGGACGCACGCTAGTACTTTGCCTCGTCTCGTTGGACAAGGTATAGATACCTAATCCAGTTCCCTTGGTTACGACACAGTATCGAAAAGGGCTGATTTGTGACATCTAATTTATGACATCTACGTCGCTCTCATTTCCTGGGTCCCGAGCCAAACTGTCGTGTGAAAGTGTGTTTCTTTAAAAAGGCGTCTCGCGGGAGCGAAGTAGTTGGTCTCCGAAAGCGTCGCGGCGTCGCGACGGATCGCAACGTCCATCCCAACGTGTGATTACGTAAGACGCGGTTCGAATCACGTATCCCCGAATCGAAGCAGTCGAACATGGACAGAGACAGACGTCGAAGCGCTTTATTGAGAATCATAGAAACATCGATGGGTCGGTGGTCCGCGCGGCGTGTTACGGCGTGTTACCGCATACCGCATACGCCTTCCACATTGGACGTTCATTGGCGTAATCGGGCCGATTGTCGGCGATCGCTTTATTACGACGAATTGATTTCGATGTCAACCGATGTCAAACGGTCGCGAATTATCGTCAATTTGTCAGGACTGACTTTCGATGCGTTCGATCGACGAGATCGCGAGCCGAAGGAGCTCTCTGTGCTCGAGGCCGATCAAAATTCCGTCGTTCGTCACCGAAGCCAATCTTGGCTAAACCCATTCCCTCGAAACTTGTTGATATTCCACGCTGTCGCTCTAGCATCCCCCTCTGTCGTTAAGGTTATCGGACCGAGGAGCGAGCTTTATTTCTCGGCTCGTAAATCGGCGGACCGACGATCGAAGCGCGAACTAGACGTTGTTCCGGACGAATCCGGAACCGTCCGGTCGACTTGCCCGAGATTAGGTTCGAGGAACGAACATTAATCTGCCGATTACAGCGACTCGGGAACCTCCCATTCGCGGTACCACGTCTGGAACAAGGTTCTTCGTCTTTGGTTATTGCGCAATAGTCGTTCGCGGTTCGACCTCGACTACCCCCGTGGATCGTCTTTTTCTCTTTCCGCTCGTTCTTCCGAGACCGATCGATTCGCGTCTACGAACCGACTCGCACCGACTTGGCTCGCGATCGAATCCTGGAAATCCTTCGATGCGCACGTGGCGAGCTGCCATTTTCTTCGGATCCACGATTTCTGTTTCCCAAAGCGAGCAAAATCGTGGATTCCCAAGAACGAGGAACGTTCAAAGAAACTCATACTCCATCGCAATATTCGTCGCTTCGATATGCGAACATTTATTTAGAAATACAGCAACCTTGATCTTTGATCTAAGAAAGCGGAAACCGTAGGATCTACGCAAAACGAATATCCCTTTCACTGTGGGACATACGTGGTAGGTCACGTAATCCGATATGCCGTCGGGTACATCGATGTGAACCATTACTAATCCAATTACAAAACTTCTTTAGTTTTCATTCGACAGATTGTTTTCGATCGCGAATGCGGCGATGCCATTCTAAATCCTGGATAGAATCATCATAAATTCAATGATACATTGTACGCGTAGCATGTACGTTCACATGCACGCGCTCGCCCGCACGTATGTGCACGTACGCTCGCTTGTGTATGTTTTTTCCACGCGTCACGATGATAACGAATTCCTCACGTAGACTTCGAGCTCTTTTCGATCGAGTCACTTCCTTTACGTAACCGAGCGATTTTAACGAACGAGCGCGTCTCGAAGCATTTTATGGCGCGTTTTTTTACGTAGCCGCGTACGTAAATCGGCGTCACACATACAACACTATAGTATAGCGAATCCGTTCTCGCCGTTCCGGTTCTCGAGTTAAACGCGGTCTTTCTAGGAATGCCTTCTGCTCGTTCGCCGTCTGACGCTCTTCGAAGTATGTACTAATATTTGTAATATTTAGCAACAGTGAACTCTTTCTGTTACCTTGAAAAAAATCATACAATTTTTGGACATTTCTAAGGCTTTAGTTATGTTTCCAGTGCGTCCCGGACAATGTTTTTTTTGCAAAACGTTGAGCGTTTATCTGACTTTAATGTTACAAAAAGGAAAGTTGCAACTTTTTTTATGTGCGGTATCATCAATGTTTTGATTAGATTCGTTCTTGTAATGGCAAAGAATCTTGACCATGACGCTTCAATGTTTAATTAGTAGATGTTTAATACAACAATGTTTAATACAGAATAAAAATGTGCTGCATCATTTGCGGGAAGCAGGAGTTAAATGAAAGTTAATTTCATCCCTTAACACTAGACCTACCACCACCGGTCAAATAACCGGTTCCAGATTTATTATTTTACAATTATTGAAATAATAAAAATGATTTTATTAGAATTGATTGTATAAATATCTTTAGTAGAGCACGTATTATAATAGGAGCCGCACAAAGTCTAAATAAAATCAATCTTGTCATTTTTATAAGGGAACCAGTTACATTTAAGGCTCGGTAGGTTTAGTGTTAATCATTTGGTATATTGAAAGAAATATAACAATATTCTTAGGTTTCTTCAATCTTTTACTGTTTTATGTTGCACCCAGCCAATTTCATCATAACTGCATAAAAGTCCGCAGTCTATTAATTAGATATCGCGTCGTCTTTCTGGGAAGGTGGGAAGAAGCTGCGAAACAGAGGGATTGGTGATTATATTTCTGATAAAATGGCGATAACAGAAGGTTTAGGTCGATAGGGGTACGACTTCCTGCATCGGGGAAGAGCTAGATTTGCGAGAAGACGGCGGCGGATCGGTATCGGTGGGATCGAGGTGAAAAAAGTTGACCGAGAGAAGAAGGCACGCGTGCTCGTAGTCGTTTCGCGGATAAAAGAAGGAAAGGAAATTTAATTCCGGTCTCGCGGTCTGTGGTACACCCGCGTAGCGCTTGGTACGACGGAAAGGGCTTCCTGTTCGGGGTCTCTGGTTCTCCCTCCGAGTCTTACGGTTACTTACGGACTTACCGACTTATGCCTGGCGTACCCCATCGCGCGCGCGCTCACGAAGAAGCCAGACATTCTGCAGGCTGCTCCTAGCAGCGAGCTAATCGCTCTAACGAGATCATATTATATTATTCCAACTTTGCTAATCTTTATTAATCTCATTTCTCCTCGAGGCGCGTGCGTCGCGATTCACTTCGGTCGTATTGTTTCCCGAAACAACCGGGAACGCTTCTCACCGTCTCCGAAACGATCCGCCTACCAGAGCCTACCGAAAGGAACAGCATCCTTTCGACGTCGACGTTTCTTTCATACGATGTACCACTTATTAGAAGGCCGTGTCTCATTATTAAATTCTTACATTCCAGAACACGATTACCAACAATATTTAATGATTGATGAAAAATAGACCAAATGGCCAATGAACATCAATTTCTCACGAGTGAACAGACCCCATATCCCAGTGAATGATAATTATTATCCAAATAAACTTTCCATAGTATCGATCACGATTGGACGATGGATTTTGTTAGACGACAACAATATTTCTCTTGAATACGTAGGATGATCTTCGAACAACTTCTAAATAAATTAATATACTGATGAATAGGTTATAAAAAAGTCAGATCCCTTTAGAGAGACATCCGTGACAATAAAATTTCATTTAATACGAATTATTTTAATTCCCTGGGAGGTGTTCATTTAGTGAACAGGTCACCCCACGGTCTTTTCTCCGAGCGTGTATCCGTGACAAACACGAATCGGAGTTGTTGGAATACAATGGTGTGCATATCGGTGGATACGAGTCAACGCTCTACCTTCCGGAAGTCTGCTAATAGGCGTCCGAATGACGGCATTGCGTTGAGAAGTGGTTTCAACTGTTCCTTTAAACGATAATATTGAAAGAGATTCTCCATTGAACGGCGTTACTGCGGCGACTTCCTGGTAGCTACACGTAGAATTTGTTATCGAACTTGGCAAAATTTATTCAGCGGTCGTCGGTTGTGGATAAAGGTTAAAGGTTTTCTCGGTGTTCGAACAGCAAAAGTCAACAGCGCGCTATACGGAAGCGTCGTTTCGGCCGAAGGATTCATCGCGCGACCTTGAAACTTGATCCGCGCATAAGTGAGGCTCCCATCAGCGCTTCTCTATCCTTAAAATTACCGCGACATTGTCCTCGCGAGAGAAGAAAGTGCATTCGAAGAGAAATTTTTGTTCGTGTAGAATTTCTCGCTTCGTGGCGCGGTGTGTAACGCTATAACGAATCGTCGCTCGGCGAAGGTTCGCAACCGGTCAAAATTCCTAGTCACGCGACCACTGGGGCAAGGTGGGAATGCATCGCGAGTGCATCGTCCGGCGATGGAAAGAAGGAGGAGAAGGAAGAGGAACGCGGCTTGGTCGGGTTCGGCGCGATGGTTGCGCGAGAGCGGTCGCGGGCGCGAGCTCTCGCGTCGTTCTCGTTAGTTTCGCTTCCTACGAGTCTGCGAGGGGCAAGACGTCGGCTAACGGCAACAGGATCTTGGAAGCAAAAGCGCGTTACGCGACTGCACACGCCGGCACTCGCGTCCTGTGCGTGTGTGCCCGCATCCGCGTCTGTCGGGATAGGTGCCGACCGCTCGACCAAACTGTTCGACCGCCCGACCGCTCGAGGTGTGTACCTTGACGGTTGCGGCTGTAGCGCAAGCATCGATCATAGAATTACGAAGCGCGACGCATCCCGAACGCATCCTCTGTGACCAATTATCTCGCTAACGAAGCCCCCGCTATCTACCCGCCGCTCCGAACGAACAACGCTTCTCTCCACCTCTTCACCACTCCGTCTCTCCGCCTCTCCGCGCTGCTAATTAATTATAACAATGTCGTTAATTCTACGCGGCCAACTCGAAATGTTACCAACCGAATCGAATCGTCCCGCCGCTTCCTCTATTCCTCTCTTCCGCTCGCCCTTCGATTTCCTTCCATTCGACCTCTTCCTTTTTCTCCGTTCTCGCGGACATTTCCGCGGTCAATTGAAATTTTCTTCCTCGTCGACTCCTCGTTCCACGACTTTGTTCGCAGACACCTCCATTCAAACTTCATTCATCGTTCCCTGCAGGAAAAAGGAAACGTATGCACAATTTGATTAAACATGTACCGATAATAATTACACTGCGCACTTTAGGCACTTGTGATTAATATGGTTGAGCGTAACCTCAAACAATAACAAGATTAAAGGGGCTTGAGAATGTCGAGAAATTACTCGCAATTTGTTGGGACTATTAGAGGGAGTAATTGCTGATTGGTTAATTAGGAAATAAGTCTGATAAATAGACTGCGGATTTTATGCAATTACGACAGAAATGCTGTAGACAGATTAAAAGAAATTAAGAACATCATGGTGTTAGTCTCAGCTTATAGAAATCAATGAAGCGAGAAATAAATTGTTCTGCGTAAAGATCCACTAATAATAAGTTCGGAACGAGAGTACTCCGTTACACTTTACTCGACCCTCGTGTCGATGCTGAAGAATCGGTTGATGAAAGTTGTATAAAGACTGCATATGGACGATCAGGCGGTGGGAATCTCTCGGTGATGGCGAGTTGGACCGAATCACGACAGGCAAACTGCGAACAGCAATGAGCTCGCGCGGCCATCGCACCGTGCGCTTTTCTGCTCGACACTGGTTGCACCCGTCCTCGAGTTCGTGTCGTCGTGGTCTTTCTCGTCTTTGCGTCGTCGTCTTCTCCGTCGCAGTGGTCGTCTCAGCCGTTCGCATCCTCGTCGTAATCGTTGTCGTCGTCCATGTTACGAAAGAGTCTCTGGGGTCGCCGTAACTACAAATTGCGTCGTTACACGCAAATTACGCGATTATAGTACGCGAGCCAACCTCCGGGGGACACTGTGTATGTGCATCGAGGTGCCGCGAGAGAAATCGGAGAAATGGACCCGGGGAAAAGGGAGAAACGGAGGAAGGTTTTCTGCGAAGGAAGAAAGAGAGAGAGAGGAAGAAAGAAACGTAGGGAGCAATGGGGACGCAAAGAGAGTGGAAGAGAGCGAGTGAGAGAGAAAGGGAACTCAAACAACTACTGTTTATACTTTCAGATTGCAGCTTGCACGGCCCTCGAGAGCTCAAATTGCTCGCGTCATTGAATTTTCATTGCTCCGGCTCGTTCGCGGCCATTCCATTCCGAGTAGTAACTCGAAACAACGTTTCCTCGTTCGCTTTGGAAGCGCGGTAGCCGCGTCGAGCGCGAGACCTATTCATTCGATAACGATTCGACTCGACGTCTATTGCGGCGACGCGACGCGACCGGACAAGATGATAGTAAGTCGTCGCAGATATGCACCCGATTCAGTTTCGCAAACGAACAACATCCGCGTTTACTAAATTCCTTAAGGGATCATTCGAGAGTAGAGTGGCATTAGAGTATCGACATTGATCAGGGATACAGTAAGTAAGAATCGATCCAACTGACACGAAGTCTTTGGTCGTCGGTCCACACCTTGTCTCGATCGAATATGTACCAACGATTAATCCCTTAACCTACAATTTACTTTCCAAAAATTTTGACCGAAAACTTATGACTTGTGTAATACGATGATCGGTCCCAACGTGAATATTACGGGCATAGCCCGTAATACGATGATCGGGCCAAATATAAATATTAGCGACGGCGCCCTCTTAAAATTATAAATATTTGTGGAATATTTGATAAGTAATTACAACCTGATGCAATAATTGTGGTAGATGTAAGTACTACAAAAAGTTTATTTATACAAAGGTTTAATTATATAAAAAATCAGTAAGAAAAAATTCCATAATATTCACGTTTGGCCCGATCATCGTACTACGGGCTATGTCCGTAGTTGTAGGTTAAGGGGTTAAGTAAAAATTGATCGAACCAGTGCGCCGAGAAGATCAATACATCTTGTATTAACAAATATACGATCGATACGAAAGGAATATGTACCAACGATGTTTCGTTTCGCGAAGAACGCTACCGGAAGAATGCCAGCGATCGTCATTGACCGCGATCACGGTGGTTCTCGATCGTAGTTCTGGCATCGAGGGGATCTTGTTTATCAGGATCCGAAGGTTCCCATACAGAGGGCGCCTTGTTGTCACGGTCACGATATGAATTGGCTCTGAATTCGTTCCGTGAAACTCGTCTTGAATCGCGTTGCGTTGTCCCGTATCGTTCCGTATCGTTTCTCGGTGTGGGATGCGTTAGGGTATCGGTGACCGAACAGTCGGAAGTGAAACGCGAGCATCCATCGAGCAGCAAAAGCTATCTTTCAAGGTATGACTCGACGAAGGAATGGGAAGAGACGCTACGCGAGAGGTATCGCACGATTCTTCCTCGCTGGTCATTGAATTTCGAGTCGAAAGTCGAACGGCAGTTTAATAGTTGGGGTCCTTCTCTCCGAATTAGAATGAACGGGTCGTTGGAAAATTATTAGAACGTTCATATACTCGCTACTCGTCTATCGGCAACGTTCGCAAATGATCTGCCGGTTTAAAGTCCTATGGTTTTCGCTCGCATTCGTTGTTTATCAACATTTTGTGCTCGTCCTCGCAGTTGGCTTCGCGTTTTCTACCGAGAAATAGCTAGAGAGAAAAAAAGAGAGAGAGGAAGAAAGGAATAATTTGGAAAAAAGAAAGGAGATATCTAACTGTAACTTTCCCTGTTTCTAGGGTGCAAAAGCTTCTTCAAGAGAAGCGTCAGGAGAAACCTAACGTACTCGTGTCGAGGGAGTAGGAACTGTCCCATCGACCAACACCATAGGAATCAGTGCCAGTTTTGTCGGTTGAAAAAGTGCCTGAAGATGGGCATGCGACGGGAAGGTACGTACTCCGAACTACATACATCGCTCGCAATAGACCGTCATCGCGTTCCATCGAATCGCGAACGGACGCGGGATTCCGCCGCGCCGGGAGGAACGCGGCTCGAAAATAGAAGGACGACTCGGCCGCGAATCGCGCGCCGAAGTTCGTAAGGTTAAAGTTCGTCGAGGCGGAAACGCGTTTCGATTTGCTCTCGGTGGGAGCGTATCTTTGGAACTTGTCAAACCAAAGACAACACCGCAAAGTCCATCGTACCTGCAAAGACTCGCTTAATTAATTAAATACCTTTCACATTTTTTATAGGATGTAGTTACTAGCCGAAAATTAAGAAAATACTATGATTTTGACTCTTGCACTAAGATTTCCTTTACGATTAGAATGATTAATAGATTGCGGATTTTTATGCATTTATGAAGAAATTAACTGGATGAAATATAAAACAGTGGAAAATATAAAAAATCTGTTCCTCATCTGTTCCATCAATCGATACTTTCATTATGCATAAAGATCCGCAGTCTAATGATTGAAACTTCTTCGATCTTTCTAATCTATTACGAAAAAAACCCAGAAAATTCGCTACAACATAATAGAATTAATAACATACATATGTTAGTCTTCATCATGAATAGCACAAGCGGTTAAAATCGACGCGGATCTATAAAACGTTTCGAGTTTCGAGAAAGTAATTCGGATCATCGAATGGTACTCTATCGACCAAGATAAACGAAGGTCGAACCCTCTTCGAAACAACCTTGGTACAAACATCTTTGTATCCGCGAGTTCGTTGCAATAATCTGACCGCCACCGTGTATACATACATGTAGTATATCGACTGGCGTTCTTCGACGTCTCTTCTCGATCAGGAGGTCGGTGCATCGATGGTTCTCTGGATCTTGGAAGGATCGATGGATCGTCGACACGGAAACCGAAGGTCGCGGCAGCGTTTCTTCCGGTAATCGCGGTTCGTTTGCCGCGAAAGGCAAAAGGCGAGAGGGGAATGGCGAAAGTCGAGCGAGGCTCGCAGCCGCGAAAACTTGCGAGAGGTTCCCACGCCACTCCCCTTCCGAGATTCGTTCCTTTTTCTCCCGGTGAACTTGGCTGCTCGCGGCACGATACCATCTGACCTTGTTGGAGCACGCACGAGCTGGTCACCGACGCTCGGCCCAGGTGTACTCGTTTACTTGTTTCCGTCCGAGGTTTCGCAGCAGTTCCTCGACACCCTGCTTCCTATCCCCTACTTCTCATTCTCGGTTCGGTGTCGCGAGTCGATCGCTTCTTGCCGATTTTCGAATGTTCTCCGATTTTCCCATGCGGGGTAGGGAAGTCAGTGTTCGTTCATCCCGAGTTTCGTCTTCCGCGCTTCTCTCGGTTGCTCTTCCTCTCCCTACCTATCGCGCGGCTAGATAGCATCTGACCTTGTTCGAGGCGAACGCTAGCGAGACGGTCATCGACACGAACGGTCAAGGAGCGCAGGCGAACAGTGACTTGGCGCACGTACGACTCAGGACGCGAGGCACGATAAGACGCAGGACATTGCGGGCCGAACGCAGAATTCGACCGATCGCGCGACCGAGGAATTCAATATACGCGCGCAACGCCGACGATTCTTTTCGTTTCCACGCGCGGCGACCTCGCGTCGTGTTTTTCCCACGAGAAGACCGCCGCGCGTATTTTCTGCCCCGTCGCGGCGACGTCCGCTTATTATATGTGAGGCGATGTCTCGACTTTTGAAAATAATTCGAAGCGTTACCGGGGCACGCAACTCAGACTTCCCACTGGCTTCGCGAGCAAACCGGCGCGCGGTGTGCGACCTAGAATGAAAACGAGGGAAATTTTCGATTCTCGAGGAAATTTATATATGCTTGAATATTAGCATATGGTATAGCATGTTGTTTTAATGCAACGGGAGAACGAATTGTTCGAAAATCGACGGGGTACGATTTAGGCGGCCGGCACGCACTATGCAGCTTCCCTCTAATAGGAGGGGACGAAGGGGGAAAGGATCGAGGTAGGAATCGAGAGAGCGATAAGCGGCGGATAACAGAGCCGATCTGACCCGCCGTAGAAAGCGCGTTCGCGAGGAGGGTTAACCGCCGCGCCGTCGAAGAGCACCGGTATCGACAACGCCGGGGAGGGCGGAGAGCTTCGACGAAGATGAGAGAACGAGAGACTCGAGCGAAGGCGAGGATCTAAAGTCAAAGCCAAAGTCAGAGCCAAAGCTGTTGTTGATGACGATGCCGATGCCGATGCTTGGCCGAAGATGAGAGGACCAGAAGGATGAGCGAGACTAGAAACGAAACTAAGAGAAGGAGCAACGAGGAGGAGCGTCAAACGCAAGAAGGACGCTCGCCGGAGGATCGCTGGAGGATCGTTGGAGGATCGCTGGAGGATCGCGAACCGCGCGGTGAGGGATGGGGAGAGCGGGGTGAAGAGGAGTGGAGCGGAGCGAGGTGAACCGTGTGTTGGTAGGGGGCTAGAAGAGAGCATCGCGGGAAGGGGTTACGCGGGGAGGGGGAGGAAGAGGGGGACGAGTCGGTGGTCCGAGGTCAGCGGGGTGCATGACCTTACCTCGGGGGCCCCTTCCTTCCGTGGGGCCCCTCGGGCAGACAGGATGCGCTCAAGATTACCCCGTAGATACTGTCCGCGATGATTACAGAAATCTAGGAAGCCGCTCAATTTAATTAACCCTTAATTACGAGTGCCCGGCTACGATGAAGACGAAGACGACGATGATGACGACGGCGTCTTTTCTCTGTTCCGCTTCCACATTTCGCTGAATTCTTGGGAAATTGACCGGGATCCGGTCGGCCAGCTTTCTCGCAACGCGCGAGAAGTCGTTGCCATTGAAACAGAATATCGGACCATGCCGGGCATTCGTATCGCGGAGATAGATGCGGCTCGAGTTTCAAGCTGGATTCCGCTTTATCATCGGCGGAACGTCGTCGGCGTCCGCGCGACGGTGCGGTGCGACGCGGTACGACGCGGCGAGGCAACCATAATGGCCATTACGGGCGCATTAACTGAAATTAGACATTGTTTCCCTTGCCGGGGTTGGAGCGATGCAACAATGGGAGGACGACGAAGGCGGATAGAGGCCGGTCCTCTCCGCTCGAACGTAAGTACGTTCGGCCCAGCCGAACCGAACCAAACCAAAACGACCAACAACGGTACGCGACCGGGAGAATATAAAAAGGGACGAGCGGGACCGAGAGGCGAGCAAGATGGTAAAAATTACGCGAGGTCAACACACGGGGGTAGGGAGGGAGGGAAGTATGGAAGCAGAGAGACCGAACGAGGAGGAAGGAGAGCGTGCATCTACTCTTTTGTCTCTTTCCTGGTTTATCCGGCGTGCCTCCTCTCTATCTCCGGCGCATCTATCCCCGTTTCTCTCCGTTTCTCTCTGGCGCAAGCGTTTTTCCCGGTCCCCGATGACTGCCTTTCTCCCCAGCGTGCGCCAACAAGAGATTGCCGATATTACGCCGGGGTCGGGATCGTGACTTTAATCAATTAGCGGGGTTTCTCGGACCTGGGAAATGATTAGTAATCCGGCCGGTGGTCGATTCTCGCTCCTCGCTTCCTCCTACCCGACGGAACTATCTCGTGTCCCTATGCGCCACCCTGAGCCCCGAGGCTTGAGCTCCTTCTGCGACCCCTATGCGATATCTCGGCCGGATCGCTTCGCTCAAGCTCCGCGACGGGAGACGTTCCAAGTTGCCTCGAAACGACTAAACGAACCCGCGTTCTTCTCCGGTTCAATTCGAAAGACGGGCGAAAGCGAGAGCGACCTTGTTCCATCGTTACGAAAATTAATTCCAAAAGAACGAGTTTCGCGCTGAAAGGTAGCGCAACAGAACTGTACGGTGTCTGTCCGTGAATGCGTGGAATCTTCGAGAGCGACCTTGCGACAGGCTCTCGCTCACAGATCGCGGAAAGAACGGAAACCGACGAGTGGCGTTCCGTTACGCGAGAGCACCGACACGACAGATCGATTCATGTGATCCCCCGCGGCGACAAATTCGAGGTGAGACCATTCCGCAGAGAGTCCGGACGACTTTGAGGGAATTCCAAGGTGACGCGCGGATTACGATTAATATGTACTCGCCTAACACCGAAGCGTTGCGAGCTGACACGAGCCACACGATCCCAAATGCCGACGCCGCATTTACCCTTCGGATTTCGATCGTTCCGACGCGCGGAGCACTGCTTTTCCCGCGTATTCCAGATCGATCGCAACGAACGGAAAAATCAGCTCGCACGGCCGACGAGGAATCGTTAACGCGAAGCACGGCGCGGCGGTCTCCGGATCGTGTTTACTTCGCATAATCTCTTTCCGACCATTAAAATACAAAGTAGACGCATTACCATGACAAAACTGTCGTCGGGTCAAGAGTACCTGACACCGTTCGTGGGGGATTGCGATCGGAACTCGGGCTCGTTATGCATATTCAGAGCGGTGCAAGGTCCACCGTTGCCCGTATTACCCTTTGTTCGTTCCCCCTGCTCGACATCTAGGTAAACTTTCCTTTCGGCTCGCGTTTCGAGCACGCGTTCCCCTATCTCTGCCTGCTTGCCTGCCTTCCTGCCTGCCGTGCCTGCCAGCCTGCCAGCTTGCCTGCCTACTTGCCTACTTGCCTGCTTGCCTACTGCCTACCTAACGCTGGGATTTACTATGCGATCGGTCGCATGCACCGCGGATCATAGTTTTGTCGAGCGTGGAAGACGCGCGTTCATTAGACATACATGTTATCATTTATCGAACGAAAAGGCCGAGACGAATCGGAACTCTTTACCTTCACCGTTATTGGAACAAGAAACAGAGGACGAGGTAATTTTTCTAGGAGTTTTTGCGGGAACGTCGCGTTAATAGCTCCGGAATGACGTCGATTCTAACCGAGCTGTTAGACGAGGAAAATCCTCATTTAAATTTAAAAAATTCATCAACCGAAACACCGATCCACGTAGGACCACCAGTTCCCAAAGCGTTAGACATTGGGTCCCGGGCGATTCGAGGATGTCGAGCGTCTCTCTGGTCTCTCAGACGCAAGTGGTCGTCTCCTCCGTGTATTATGAGGTGGAAGAAGCTAGAAACGCGCGCAGACCTATGCGCCCGATCGAATCGTATTCGATTCGGAGCAACCGGAGGCGACCTTCGAGGCTGTCGGAGCTCTCGCGCGATCAGAATGTGAAAGTTCACTCGGAAAAGGCGGTCAGCGCCGCGACTTTGGTCGACCAGCGGCGATCTATAGACGCGTTTATTCTCCGTAGTTCGCGCGCGTCTTTCTTCTCCGCTCTCGTCGACCCATCTATCGAAATATCGGAAAGCTTCGGAGCTCCTGGAACGTTGCAACTATCTTCGTTGACCCAAAAATAACCTTCTCTCTGTGTATGGGGTGCAAATGCAAATTGACGAATGGAAAATTTCCAAAAATTTTCTAGGAATGCTATCGGTGTCTATACTTATCGTTATAGACTGCGGATCTGTATGCAAAACACAAATTTTCTTCGTCACTTACAAGATGCATGAACCATGTAAAAATCTCTTCCTGTCTTTAACAATTGTAATAAATTGAAAATAACATGTGAATGTCCTTAAATCGTCTTAATGTTTTTACTGTTTTAAATTACATCCACCCATTTTTGTCGTAAATGCACAAAATCCGCAGTCTATTTATCGTTTGAAGATCAATAAAATATCATAAATAGCTATGCAGACGATTTCTTTTCTTTCGTCTTGCTCCAAAAATGTATCGGGTCCAATTACCTTCCTGTACACGGTTGACATTAGAATAGCAGAGCACAGAGAGAAAATTAAGCATGATGGACCGCGGTCGAAATAATACGGTGGCAACAAAAAAAAAGAATACTCGCAAGAAATAGAGAGCAATTATAATCGAAGAGGTGCACGACGCGAATGTCGGCGCGGCGCGGTGGCCGCCAACCGAGAGAACTCACCTGCCACGCATCGCGAACGAGTCCCCGATAGACGCGAACGTGGGCAGATAACACGACCATGCGAGGATCGTACAGTGCTTTAATATGCGGATCCAGCCGAGCAAAGTTAGTTTCAACTCTACTCATTTATGCTTGTTTTTCTTACGGCAGGCAAGCAAGAAGAATTAGTTGTACCGAGGAAGACAGTTAATAGGATTGGACTTTTTTTGAAACTGTCGCTCGGAATATTTCAACAATAGAGTTTCATTGTTCCCTTCCGTCCTCGAAACAATCCCAGCCATTCGATTTATTCGAGATATATACTGGATTCTCTTTTTACATTCTTTCATTCATAGATCAAATATCTTCTTTAACCCCTTGTCCAAGATTCTGAACAGATTCTGATAAAAATGTATGTTAATCATTTCCTTTAAACCGAAATAAAATTGTATTTCGGTTTTCAAAAATTTTCTAGGAATGCTATCGGTTCCTATACTTATCGCTATAGACTGCGGATCTTTATGCAAAATACAAGTTTTCTTCGTCACTTACAAGATGCATGAACCATGTAAAAATCTCTTCCTGTCTTTAACAATTGTAATAAATTGAAAATAACATATGAATGTCCTTAAATCGTCTTAATGTTTTTACTGTTTTAAATTACATCCACCCATTTTCGTCGTAAATGCATAAAATCATCATTCATAGAACCAATATCTTCTTTAACCCCTTGTCCAAGATTCTGAACAGATTCTGATAAAAATGTATGTTAATCATTTCCTTTAAACCGAAATAAAATTGTATTTTGCTTTTGTTAATATACAGCTGTTGGAGAACATGTAGACATACAATTTATATCAATTTCTTCCTTTTTTAGGAAATTACGATCTACAAAAAAGTTCTAATCACTGAAACCGGAAAATAAATCGTAGGGCAAGGGGTCAAATATACTGTACCATGACCGATGTGAACATCTTCCTTTTCCCTCGAGGATGTATAAATGGCTAAATCAGATTCAAAGCGTAATTTATAATCGTTTAATGGCGTTAATAACGCTGGAAGGTTTTCTTAAGATACATGATTAAATCTAGGAGCAGTCTCTCCTGTAATAAATTGCTCGACGATAATCCAGAAATAAACTACTCCGGCTATCTCCGCCGGAAATATGAACACGATTCCGAATACTGCACTTTTGTACAAGAACCACATGTTAAACGAGCGAGGATCGACAAACCGTTTCGTAAACCGAGTAAATTCTCAAGATTCCCAAAATGAACGCGTCGTACGGAGATATAACGAGGCGACGTTTTCTACGGTAACGGCTTGGAGTCGTCCTTCCCGGTTGGGATTCGAAGGTTTCGGATCGACTCCTCGAGGGTCTCGAAAGGAGCGAAGGACGGCGAATTGGACGTCCGAGTGAATCACGCTCCGAAAGTATTCTTGTGGAGTGTGTAGTGTGGTGCGTGGGTCGCGGGTCGCAGGGAGAGGGACGGTTTGAAAGACAGTAGGTCAAAAGAGCGTTCTCTCGGCCGCGAACCGGAACGAAGGAAGGACATCGCTGAGAGAAATTCCTTCGCCGGGAGGCTCCCACGCAATCGTCGTGGACGATTCACGCGATTACGCGTAATGGGAGAGCCGTAAGGGACGGCGCATCATCGCGGTGAACTCGACCGGATCGACTCGCGTCGAAACATTCTCGAAAACCTCGATGTTTTTCCGCGTGTGGTTTCGAATCTCGAAGAAAGCGGCAAAAGGAAGGGTCGCCGGCGAACGCATCTCGGAGAGAGCCGACGACGAACTCCCACGTTCGATGCGTATTTCGCGCACGCGAGCCACCGTGCACGGTGCATTGCTCGCGTAGCTGACCGTAAAGTACGATGACTATCGGCTCGGACGCAAACGCGAACGCGCGTTTATGAATCCAGTCGACGAGAAAACCGAGGCGAACGAAAGAAAGCGGCTGTTAACCGTTCGAATACGATCATTTGCAAAAATCCGTCTGAAAATTGAGGAAAGATGGGATCTCCAAATAAGCCTCACAGTTTGGGACAGTTTTTGTACATGCCAACCGTTGTAACACGGTTTAGCAGGATCTCTCTGCAAGTTAATGTGGAAAATTTCAAGTGGCTTGAACGTAAAGTTTAGAGCGGGGCATGGAGCGCGTTAATAACATAGCCGGTACGCGATTCTCGTGCAGAGAGCAATCTTCCCTCGCTCGAACTCGCTCGGACTCGCTCGGACTCGCTCGAGCTAGCTTCGACTCGCTTCTCCTTTCGGTCTCGTCCTCGTTCCGTGTCGGTTTGGTTTGGTAACGTTTGGTATCGTTTGGTATCGTTACGCCTCGTCCTCCAGACTCGTAGCTCGCTCGATCTTAATGTTGTTCGCATATAACGCAAGACCGTACCGTCGAGTAGCATGCGAGCGCAGGTCTCGCCGCGAGCAGACACCGTGGGAATGTTAGGCGGGCCCGCTGGCCGCGCAGACCGCGCGCGCTGCCCTCGCCTCTCTCGCCTCTTTTCTCTTTTCTCCTCTCCGGCCTTCTCTCCTCCTTTCTACCTTGGCGCTCTTCTGCTCTTCGGCTGTTCGGGCTATTCGGATCTCTGCTCTCTACTCTCTGCTCTCCGCACTCCGTCTTCTACTCTCTTTCCGCTGTTTCGGCCTGCTCGTTTTTCTTCTGTTCGGAACCCGCGCGTAACCCCTCGTAACCTCGTCGGATCCTTTCGAATCTTCGCGTCTCCCCCTTTCGTTCCTCTCGCCTTGTTCCTCTCGAAGACGAGTTCGTCGTCGTCGAGCGTATCGGACGCGTACCACTTTCCCGCTTGGTTCGTCCGCTCGTGGTTGCCGATCGACGAGTTCCGCGACCTCGAAAGCTTAGAATTCAGAGCAACGCGGGTCACCGTTTCGTCGTTGGATTCGAGGGAACGAGGAAACGTAATACGAATTTAGCGTAATGGCAAACCGCGCTTCGTCCATTCCGCTCTCGTTCGCGCTCGCACTCGCTCTCGCGTCGGTAATCCCCTCGGAACGAGCGAGAACGCGAGCACGGAGGGTTGTCGACGACGAGACGGTACGAGTCGGTAACCTTCTTTCCGGCGAAATTATCATAATGGCTCGGAACAGAAGCATGGCCCGGAGCGACCTTCGCTCGCTTGGAAACTGCCTGGCACGATGCATATTCTCTCGCCATCTTCCGCGAGTCTACGAGCGCCGACTCGCCTCGCTCCGGCTCGACTCTATACTCGAGGCCCGACTCGACTCGACCGGCGGGTTTACGTGTGCTCCCTCGAACCCACCTCGGTTACCTTGCCGAAGCAACGTCAACTATAAGCACGCACACATCTACGTACGCGCGTACCCCTCGTAATTACGTGACGTATTAATACCAGTTATTCCGCGTCGACTGGTTCTCTGCCCGTCCCGATCCGCAGGTGTATTTTGGACCTCTTTCTCTTTCCATCCTCATTTTCCTCGCTCTCGTCTCTCTGTATCTCTCTCTCTCTTTTCCTCTTCCGCTCTTCCTTCCTTCCTTCCTGGCTGGTTGCCTGGTTGCTCGCCTTCCATCCTCTCTATCCCATCATCTTCCTCTATACCTTCTCTCTCTCTTTTCGTCTTGCTCTCGAGATCGCTCTTCTCTTTTCTTTCGGCTGCGTTCCATTCCCTCTCATTTCTGTCGGCTCGCGTCGCGATCGCTTTCGCATTCGCGTCCTCCTACGAAAGGTATGCACTCGTCGCACAATAGGACGCTTTTACAAGCACGTCGGAGAAGATCGAGGCGTAGAGTACGAGCCAACGCGCGCCAGTTGAAACCTGCTAGGTACCATCGCTTCGACATGGACCAGCGGCGATCCGCTCGCCGCGAAACGCGCACGTATACGTAAATACGCTTTCGATGATCCTTTACTCTTTCTCTCGCGATGCAATTTTTCAATTTTCCTAGAAAAACTTGCCATGAAAATTTGTTTCGAATCATCGAGACGACGCGTTAACGCCGAGCGCGTTAAACTCCTACGGTCCTGTGTCCGGCGTGCTTCGGCGATACATTTTCTAAGCGATGTCGGTTAACCCTTAACACTCGGGTGGTGATCCAGAATCACCATCAAAAATTGCTGTACCATTATTCAGAATATTGTTTACATTATTAAATATGTTGGTGTCTAATCAGTTACTAAACATTCGAGTATTGTATAAGGTATGAGATCAATTTCATTTGTACAAAATGACAAAAATCATATGAAATGCAATTATTCTAGGTCGGAAGAAATGTTTAAAATTGCTGTACCATTATTCAGAATATTGTTTACATTATTAAATATGTTGGTGTGTAATCAATTACTAAACATTCGAGTATTGTATGAGGTATTTTATTAATTTCATATGTACGAAATGACAAAAATCATATAGAATGGAATTATTCTAGGTCGGAAGAAATATGTAAAACTGCTGTGCCATATTATTCAGAATATTGTTTATATTATTAAATATGTTGGTGTGTAATCAATTACTAAACATTCGAGTATTGTATAAGGTATGAGATCAATTTCATTTGTACGAAATGACAAAAATCATATGGAATGGAATTATTCTGGGTCGGAAGAAATATCTAAAACTGCTGTGCCAATTATCCACAATATTGTTTACATTATTAAATATGTTGGTGTCAGATCAATTACTAAACATTCGAGTATCGTATGAGGTATTATATCAATTTCATATGTATCTACAAAATGACAAAAATCATATCGAATGGAATTATTCTGTGTCGGAAGAAATGTTTAAAACTGCTGTACCATTATTCAAAATATTATTTACATTATTAAATATGTTGGTGTCTAATCAATTACTAAGCATTGGAATATTGTATGATTATATTTAAGAATATATTTAATACAGAAGAAATATTTAATTTTTGAGCGCACAGGGTTAAAATCGCAGGGGAGAGTAGCAAAATTTGGCCATCCATGTTGGAGAACAGAAATACTTGTAGCGGCGTTGTCAACCACGTATCCTGTAACATCGAGTCATTATTCGTTTTCGTGGAATTGATGGACTATATATTTGCGAATTCGGTGGAATTTCGTACATTGACATGCGAATCAAGATTACGAGTATGACGCGGAGAAAACGGTAAACATCGAAAATGGATCGCAAAGAGTTCTCGAAGCAGACTCTCGAGGTGACTGGTCGCGGTAACGGGATGACGATACGGAAATCTTAATAGCACCAACTCGCGGCTCGCGGCACTTCTCACTGGTGCGGAGCGGAGCGGCCGCCTACTCTTTACCTTACCACCTTCGAGCCGGAACTGGCGCTCGAGGGGTCGGTGGGCCTCGAGGGGTTCGAGGGGGCCGACACCCGCTTATTAGCCACGTAAAAATGATTCCGTGCTTCATCGGCCACGCGATACGCGTCTGCATCTTCCGTTTCCTTCTTGTCGTTCTTCGGACTGTTTTCTCGTTCCCGTTGTTCTCCTCCTCGCTTCTCGATCGTTGCCGTTCCCGACCGTTCCGAGACGCAACGTGTCAAAGTATAAAGAGAACGAGCGAAACGGCACCGGTCCGGCACGGCGCGGCCACGAGGAAAGGGTTGAGATCGGCAAGCAGGCGAGGGAGACAGGTAGAAGCCGAGGAGGAGCACTCTTCCCATCATTAGGTTATTTCGTTGCGGGATCGCCGCAGGGACTTACGTAGGTGTTTATTTATCGTCGAAGGCCGCACGCGGAGAATTAGTACCGGCCGATGCACGCCTCTATAATCTCTATTCGAAGCAATTATCTCGCGAATCCCGATGGACCTTCCGAACCGAGCCGTGCCGAACTGAACCGAACTGAGACGATGTTTCTGCTCATACGTTCCGACTCGGACGAAAACATCTCTTCGCGATCCTCGTTCGAGAACCCGAACTCGAGTTTCTACGGCGTTGCAGGATGCCTAACACCGTCGACCCAATGACCCCGTACCGATGCTCATGTAGGTCGTTACCGTCGCCATCGCAATCGCCATTGCTGGAGAAATTGCAGCCACACGGGCTTGCGGGATATTTCGCCGCTTCTCGCTTTCTTCATCTCTTTCTTCCTTTCGCGACACCGTACCAGAGCTTCTTACTTCTTGTCGACCCTTTGAAAATCAGATCCACGAGAAAATGTTTCCAGGACTGTTTTCGTAGAATCCGTGACCAACATTATTGTTTTTGTAGATCTGATATTAACTTTACAGGGGGTCCTTCCGTCTAAGAAGACGGAGGTCATTCGGTTTTTGCATCCTCGGAAGCCGATAATCAAAGAGTTATTGCTAATAAACGTTAAGTCGAGAACATATCGAATGATCGCGGTAGACCATGAACGAATGATCGAGCACTTCGTTCGAAGCACTTTTCGTAGTACGTCTTTAACGCTTCTCGATTACACTTACATTTCTTAAACCTATAGTTATTACCAGCATGTACTCTCGTTTTCTACCTTATACGGCGTCAGCAAATTCTTTTTCATAGACGCTGGTAGACGCAGCAATCGAGTCCGTCCATACAATATTTATTTTTGAAAGGATATTTTTCGAAGTGTTAATTTATAGCTATCCTCTCATCTTTAACGCCGCTAGATTTAAATAAACTTCCACAGATATTGTAATATAGCGAAGTCTGCGATTTTTACGGGACTTCCGAAAATTCGGCTAGAAATTTCTGTAGAAAATTTGGCCGTGGCTCGCGTTTATATTACACAAGAATCTGGACCATAGCGCGCTGTTCGGCTTAGGACAGGTAGACGCGACGCCGGTCCGACGTTTACGGTCCCGTGTTTCGCTAAGGGATCATATTTTTCTGTCGACATGCCCGAAACGACATTTACGGGGTCTCGTTCAAAAGTCGACGAATCGGGACGCTGGCTCGGTCCGTCCAGCGAAGTCGTAGGGTTATGCGACGGGAAATGGATCGCGTACGGGCGATCCGTGAAACGACTTTGACGTCCCAGCCCGTTTTCGTCGCGGTCAGAATCGCGTCTCGACGGAGCAGCTCCGAAAGCCGTACGTGACGGGCGCTAACGAAATTCCTTCCCGTGCGCGCGATCGTCTTAATCAACGCGCTGTCGCTGCGAACGAAAAAAATTAGCATTTTAAATGACGCGCTCCGCGGGTGCTCCTATCTCTTGTTCCGAGCTCCCTACCCTGCTTCCCGTTACGTGGTCGTCGGTCATCTCCGCTCGCGTCTACTCGCTTCTACTCGCTTCTACTCCCATCTACTACCATCTACTCTCGTCTACTCCCGTCTACTCTCGTCTACTCGCAGCTCCGAGTCCGTCGTCCAGGTTCTTTTATTCCCGAGTCGACGTCGACTCCGCGATTCGTTTATTATCGAAGAGGAACGGAAGATTGATCGTCGTTTCTCGATGTTTATAATTATTTTGAACGATGCCTGGTGCTCATTGTGCGCCTCGCGGAGACGGACACTCCGCGCAACCAACGAAGAAAGCGATAAATTCTCTCCTCCTTTGCCTCGACTCTTTGATGCTCTCCCGTACCCCTCTCTCTCTCTCTTTCTCCTTCGCGTTACCGTCTCTTTCTCTACTCCGCTTTCTCGAGGCACTCTCGTTGTCCCTCTCCGTTGCTCGAATCGCGCGTCAGCATCATCAATCCACGTCCGAGAACTTCTCCGTGGCCGTGCGCGACGGGTTCTCTCGTATCCGAGACTCCAAAACTCCGGGTCTCGAGACTTCTCTGTCTCGAGTCGATCGAGACGAATCCTCCGAAATTTCGATCGCGATCTTGGACACCACAGTAACCCCCTCCATCAGAATTTTTTTGTTCTCGATAATTTCCTAGTGAAACGCGAATGGCGAAATTTCAAACTGTGGAAACATTCATGGAAATCGACACCAAACCTACCATGGTTTTCTATGCCATAGTTATTGGAATTATAAAAACGCTTTCGCAGGAAATGACTGAATTGTCTTCGTTATTTAAGCACGTATTGATATTATAATGAAAACCGTACAAAGTTGAAGTAAATCCAATCTTCTCTACGGTGTTTCACTTTTATATGTTTTGGGCTTGGTGTGAGTTATCAGTAGACAGTGGATTTTATGCATTTATGACAGAAATCAGTAAGTGTAATTAAAAACAGTAAAAACATTTGAAGAATTTAAGCATGTTCTGATATTATTTTAATTATTATTCATTAAACATATTAAGAACGAAAATAATTTTCTATTTCACTCGAGTTTGTTGTAATTTAGGTAGGCGATTTTTATTTTGCATAAAGATCTGCTGTCTAGTTATCAGAAGAAGTCTTTGCACTTCCCGCTCATCATCAGATTCCCCTCTAGCGACTCTCTGCGCGAGTAGAGGATAATCTGAATAATCTGGGTAATCTGAATATCGACGTGGTATTCCTATTAATCCTAGAAAATGTTGGGGGAAAAGGGTTAAATTTACTCCCGTGAATATTATGATAAATTGAATATTTAGAAGTTTTTTGTTAACAGTTAAACCTGTAAAAATAGGATATTCGTGGATTAATCTAGCAATAATTGCAAAAACTGCTCCTATGGATAGAACATAATGAAAATGTCCAATAACATAATAATCGTGGAGTATGATATCAATTGAGGAATTTGATAATATAATTCCTGTTAGTCCTCCTATAGTGAATAGGAAAATGAATAGGTGACAGTGGTTGGCCAGCAGATCCAAGCAGCGGGGTGTAGCGGGAATAATGTGACGTCGCGGATCCCTTCGTGCGAAGGAGAATCAAGCCACATTTTGTTGTGTAGAGGAGGAAGCATTTAGAGGGGAGTACACGTCGTCCGATAACGCGCTCTCAGCTTTTTAACCGGAAAAAACAATTTCTGTGTTACTCTTGTTTATCTTGCGCTCAGATCCGCGATCTTGTTTGTGACGCGATAGATTCGAAACGGAACGTGCATCAACCGGATGCTCGATCGCGTTTCTCGGAGGCAATCGCGTTCGACCTTCGCCCCGCCGCGTGCCGCCATCGAAGAATTTAGGCGCGTCGAGCTCGCGATAACGACTAATCTCTCTCTGAGCGTCCTCCTCGTTAGAATTCCTCTCCGATACGGAGAGTCCGTGAAACCGATGATCTACGATCGACTATCTTCAGAGGCTGGCTCGCGAATCGCGAGGTGTTCGCGCTCGTCGCGACCGGAACGAGACGCGATTCGACTCGCCGCGAATTCTTTTCCGCTCGAGCGAGCCTCTCGAACGAGTATCCGCGTTCGGGCCGACCGGCGCGGCGCGGCTCGGCTCGGCGACCGCTAACGGTACCAAACATAAATACATCGCGCGGCGTTGCTCGAACGTTGCCACGACTCTCGACATGTAAACCTTATTTCTATGTGTTCGCTTGCGCACAATCGCAATCGCATGACGCACTCTTAGAAGCTTAGTTGGGAACGCAGCCCTGCAACGCTTCAAAATCTGACGCCGAGTCCTGGTAGTTCCCAGATACAGTAAATCCTCTATAAACGCAACAAGGCCGTACACGATAAACGCAACAAAAATATCCCCTCCACTGTGTAATCTGATCTCGGCTCGGGTATATCGCTGTAAACCTTCGGCCTCGCGCGATCGGTTTACACGCGTTGTCCTTCTCTACGTTCGGCTCGGCCTTTGGAGATAAAGAAATAGCTACTCTGTACGGTAGATGCGACCAAATCCCCCCGAGGCTGTCGCATCTATAGAGAATTTACTGTACTAGATCATTCAGAAAGTTCGTAGCCTGACACATAGATGATTTGGTAGCAGCAAAAACATATCATTGTTCAAAACATCCGTCCTTGATGTGAACATACCATCGATTCCAAATCGATCTGTCAAATAGCTTACTTCAGGCAGCTGATTAAAGTAGACGTGTTCGCTTTGGTTAGAAAAATGGAAAACTTGAAAAATCGTGCAGTCATTGAATATTTATATAAAAAAGGATTAAGCGGAATGGAAATTTTTGATGATATGGTGAATGTGTTAGGGGACAGTGCTCCTTCATATGCAATGGTAAAAAAGTGGGTTGCTCTATTTAAACATGGTCGTACAGACATTAATGATGATCCACGTTGAGGACGTCCAAAAACTGCAGCCACTTCAGAAATGATTGATCATGTCCATGATTTGGTTTCGGAAGATCGCCGATTAACTGTGGTTGATTTAGCTGAGGCCACAGGCATCTCAACTGGATCAGTTCATGAGATCTTAACTAATGAATTAGGTATGAGAGAACTATAGACAAGATAGGTGCCGCATTCGATAAATTCGGATCAAAAACGCATTCGCGTGAAATGTTCTCAACAACATTTGGATCGTTTGCAAAAAAACAAAACTGAATTTGTGCGTCGATTTGTAACCATGGATGATACTAGGATTTACCACTATGATCCTGCATTGCGACAACAAACCGCAGAGTGGACTGAGCCTGGTTGTCCAGCTCCAAAGCAGCCAAAGTGGTCAAAATCGACAAAGAAAGTATGGCATCCGTTTTTTGGGATGCAAAAGGAATTTTGTTAATTGATTACCTTCAAACCGGGGAAACAATAACAAGAGAGTATTACTCAAACCTTTTGGATAAACTGGATGCACAAATTCGGGAGAGAAAACCTGGCTTAGCGAAGAAAAAAGTCATTTTTCCCCAGGACAATGCACCGGCTCACAAAGATGTTCTTGCAATGGCCAAATTGAAGGAGTTACGCTATGAATTATTGGAGCATCCATCATATTCACAAGACCTGGCCCCCTCTAACTTCCATTTGTTCCCAAATCTCAAAAAATTCCTACGTGGCAGGCGTTTCTTATCAAATAAAGAAGTCATAGCAGCCGTAGATGAGTATTTTAGAGGTCTCGAGGAAAGTCATTTCAGAGATGGGGTAAATGAATTAGAAAATCGCTAGAAAAAATGTATTGAGCTTAAGAGAAAATATACTCAAGAATAAATGTATTTTGACTCATTATTTCACGTCATTTCATTGTTAGGCTACGAACTTTCTGAATGACCTATTATTGCGAAACAAAAATTCTATGTAGATCTCACGACCGCCTTTTTCTTTGCGACCTTTCTATAGGGATCCAAGTTGCTTACTAGATTTACGATGTTCCCTCGAAGAGGACAAGCGATGGTACAGAATTTTATTGTTTCCTTGTTTACTAGTATGCGCGAAGTATCGTCGACTCCTCGTATGGAGTACAGTCGACGATTCGAGCGAACGGTACCGGGATGGCATAAACTCGTGCCGAGGGAAGCGCGAATCCTCTTCGGCGGTTCCGTGCATCGCGCGATCGGTGCGCGATCGGTGCGCGATCGGTACGCGAACCGTCTCGAGCCCGTCGGTTTTTTCACGGGAACCCACTCGCATGGTAAAGGGACTCGCGACGAGGAGAGGGACGGATGGAAAGATAGAAGAGACGGTGTTCGTTAGCTGTGGGGCGGAGGTTGGAATTCAGGCGGTGCGCAGCAGGGTGCCGTTTCTCCTCGAGACCCTGGAGAAAAAGGAAGACGGATCGACGCGACGCGGAGAGAGCGAGACGAAGCTCTGCGCTGCGCTGGGCCGCATCGCGAGGGACGGTCTCGTACACGGTAGAATCTCTTCCTGTCCCTGGCTCTCTTCGTCTCTTGGCCTCTTCTTCAACCTTCGGTCGACGATCCACGGTATTCTCTCGCCGTGTCGTGACGGGTCGATCTTTGGAAAAACTCGCGAATTTCCCATTTCCTTGATTAGAAACGGAGGCTTTTTTTCTGTGTAGTGTTTCTCGAGAAACGGCGGAGTCCGAGACGGATCGGGTTCCGGTTGCGAAATTCCACGAGGAAGATCAACGTCTCTCGATATTTAAGCATTTATCTTGCCTTCGGATGTATGCGCGAGATCAATAGCTTCCTCTAGCAAGGAAAGGACCCCAACTATCTGACTTTTGTACGACGAAGATCAGAGTTGTGCAGAATAACAATTGAATTACTCCAGGAATTATAATTAGAAAGTAATTGAATCACATTGTAATTCAGTCATATTGTAATTTATAATTCAGATCTTCATTCAATTAAATTACAATGTAATTCGTAATTGTAATTGGAGTACAATTATAAAATACTTTGTAATTAAATTGCATTAATTACGAATTACGAGGACGATGGATAGAAAATACGCCGCATACAAGCATATGCAAACAAGTATATGGAAGAAGAACATAAAAATATATCGGACTTCTTCAAAGTTCTGGGTTATAATTTGGAGAGCTGTATTTTAATTATATTGTATTTCAATTACACATCTGATTGAAATAATTAGTAATTACTAATACAGCTCTGTATTGTAAATGTAAAAAATACAGCTCTCCAAATTATATATATATAGCCCAGAACTTTAATTCAATTGAATTAATTGAAAGGTTTGAATTATGTAATTCAGTTACGACATAGTTGGATTACTATATAATTGAAATACAATGTGATTCAATTGCGTAATTCAATTACAATGTATTTGAATTAGCACAACTCTGACGAGGATACCCTTAGAATGTGTGCGAATTCGTTGGAGCTCGTATGCAAAAGTCGTAGATATCCTTTTCTGGTGGGCTTGAGCCGGGGAAAAGAGAACGTCTCGACGAAACGCAAATGACACGCGACCGGGCCGATCGGCCTCGGAAAGTAGGAAGCACGGACACCCTCGAATTCGTTGGAGAATTTCGGCGAGACGCGGTAAGAGAGGTCTAACCTTTGGCGTTTGTGTGTTGCAGCGGTACAGAGGGGTCGAGTGCCACCGTCCCAGCCGTCGTTGCCAGGTCTGCCGGGTCAGTTCGCGTTGACGAACGGCGACGCGGTCGCGTGCGCCAGCCTGAACGGCCACTCTTACCTCTCCTCGTACATAAGCTTGCTGCTGAGGGCGGAGCCGTACCCGACCTCGAGATACGGCCAGTGTATGCAGCCGAACAACATCATGGGAATCGACAACATCTGCGAGCTCGCGGCGAGGCTGCTGTTCTCGGCGGTCGAGTGGGCCCGGAACATCCCGTTCTTCCCGGACCTGCAGGTGACGGACCAGGTCGCGTTGCTCAGGCTAGTCTGGAGCGAGTTGTTCGTGCTGAACGCGAGCCAGTGCTCGATGCCGCTCCATGTGGCGCCTTTGCTGGCGGCGGCCGGTCTCCACGCGTCCCCCATGGCGGCGGACCGCGTGGTCGCGTTCATGGACCACATCAGGATCTTTCAGGAGCAAGTCGAGAAGCTGAAGGCGCTGCACGTCGACTCCGCGGAGTACAGTTGTCTGAAAGCCATCGTCCTCTTCACCACAGGTAATGTCGCCGGTCTGCAAACTTTTCGCAACATTTTCCTCCCCTCGGCGAACAAAGAGAAACCGTCAAGTTCGATACCGTCGCGGGTCGCAGGACGAGATAATCTCGACGGTTGCGCGATATCTAGCAGCTAACGGCTCATGGCTCACGGCTCGTAACAGGGAAACCCGCGTTTCTCTCGGCAACCGGCGCGGGACGATGTTATCTCGAAGACGGTCGTTGTTGTCACGCGGTTCGTCGATTCTCGACGAGCTTAGAGGAGCTTAGAAAGGGACAATGGTTCCCAGAGAACGCGGTTCCGCGATCGGTGGCAGGGCCGCCGGAAGAAATCGAATCGCGAACGGCCGGAGCCTCTTGACGCGCGCGCGATGCTCGTTCGATGTCCGTCCGTTGATCGTGGCTGCCTGCCTGCCTGCTTGCCTGATCGCCTGCCTGGCTGCCTGCTTGCCTGCCTGCCTGCCGGCCTGTCTACCTTCCTTCCTTCGTCCAGCTTCGTCTAATCGACGCGAAGATGTTATCGGGCATCGCCGCGACTGTCATCCGGAACGCGATCCCCGCTCGAGCCAGAGACGAGATTCGCAGACGGAACAATGCGGCGAGCGCAGGCTCGTCGATGTTGCGCCGATCGTCATCGAGCTGCGGAGACAATGCTCGCGGTTCTGCTTCCCTTCGTATCTATCTCGGTCCCTTCCCTTTCCTCTCGTATCTCATCCTCATTCGCGTTCTCGTTCTCGCTCTCCTACACCTCTTCCTTCCCCAGGCCCATTCCCATTTCCAGCGTCTATCGCCCTTTACGCGTTTTAGGTCGTTCGCGAACCACTCGCAACCGCCAGGCTGGATCGCGCGTGCGCGAAATCGTTTAACGATGATTACGATAACGCCTCGCGAAATCTAAAACGTTGATGGAATATTATTTACTTACGAACGTCTGGCGCGCGATATTTACCAGCGCGTTTCAAGTCGTTCGGGGAAATTCTCTGAAACGCTTTAAAAGGACTGTTACGAACGCTAAACGGTATCCGCTATCCGTTCCTCCGTCCCCGTCTGCTCAATTCTCTTGTTTCGCGCGCAAGCTCGCATCCAACGACGACCGAGCCTCGCGGTAATTATCCGCCACACCGGTCCATCTACTCCCGTTCCTTTGCCGTCCCTCGGAAGAAGGAGGAATCGAGGAATCGAGGAATCTCGTGGAAATTTCCTCGCTCGTGGAATCGTAGAAAGCCGACGCGACGCTCTCGAAGGTTCGTTTCCAGAGGGACCGCGAAGACACGACTCTACGTCGGTCCATGCTAAACCATCTCGGTGTAGATACGAGACAACCGGCTATTTATTTCCGTGCTATATGGGCGCGCTTAGCTTGGCTTAGCTTATGCTAATGTCCCGATTCTCGGGCTTTCTCCCTTCAGCCCTGCTCACGGCAACCCTCTTTTTCTTCTTTTCCTTCGCCGCGAAGGACCCGCTTCTTCTCCCAGCCTCTTCGTTTTGTTTTTCCTTCGGTTTTTTTTCCCTCGTTTCACTCGAAGGCTGCGCGCGGATCCCTTCGGGTACGGGCCCTTGGCCCCGACTTTGCCCCTCCCTCGCCTCGCCGCGTCGATCTCCATTTTTTCCAATCCCAACAATTTCGCGATTCATCCGCCGAGGCCCGTAAAGCCCGTTCGGATCTTTCAACGTTTTTACCGCGAACGGTCGTTTACCGCAAAACGAACGCGCTTTCGACTCAATTTAGATCGTCGCGAAGGAGGATCGTTTAAAACGTTGGAAACATCTCCCACGGATTTCCAGATCAGACGCCGAACTCTTCGGGAACAGCGAATGAAACGTCGCGTTGTTTGCGGCCTCGACTTACTCGAAGTCGAAGAATCGATCCTTCTTTTACGAGGCTCTTTCGAGACTCTCTTAAACATTTTACCAATATTAGGTAATTGCACAGGTTCGATTTTGCTTCCCGCTGAGAACACTTCAACTTGAGGAGAATTATATAAAATTGACTGTTGGATTGTTGGAAATGAGAACACCCCCTTCAGGTGGGATCTCCTATCTCCATTCGTCGCCTGGAAGCAGACCCTTGCGTTCAGACACAAGTGATCACTTCTGATGAAGTTTACGAATTGAATATAAAACGGCCCAGGATCGCAGGACGCTGCGTCCAGACACGCTTAGGAGGTCCCACCTTTACCCGAGTAGAGAATTTTCGTTTTCCGGATCCATCGGTCTCGTCCGCTTGCGAAAGGGCAGCCGCTTCTCTCGTCTCGGGTATCGCGCGCGCGTCTAATTGTTTGGATAAAACGGTGGAACGAGGGCACGGTGCATAAAGTACGTTTAGCTCGGCGGATCGACCGTTCCAGTGGTTCGGCTTTCTCCTGCGCTCGCTCGCGAGATCTATACCGAGTGGCGAGCGAGAATCCACGGAGCACGCGGAACGGTCTCGATCCTCGATTCGGCTAGGAAAAGCAGACTCGATTTTTCGAATGAAACGTACAGTCCAGGCGAATTCGATAAATTACGATAAATTCGTTTAGATTCGCTTCCTCGCTATGGTATGTACACTACCGCTCATAAGTGTTTAGGCACTCCTCTTTTCATGTATTATTGGTAATAAAATAGAATACTTATCTAAAATGCAGTTCAATTATATAGACACCTATTATATCGGATTAGTTTTACTATCCTCTACCTGCGCTTGGCCGGGTTGTCGCAAACTGTTTATTACGGTGCAGTTACAATAATAATCTACAAAAATTTAAATCAAGGGTTTTAATTTTCCAATTTATTTAGTATATTTCCATAAATGTATGCAGTGAATGTACATAAAAAACTAATATTTTCACATTTTTCCTGAGTTTTTATATGATTTATGCTCTTATTGAGAGCAGAGTTGGGCATTAGTCGATTAAAATTTTAATCAAGATTGATTGATTAATGTGTACGATTAAAAAAGTAATCATTGAAAAATCGGCGATTGATTCGATCGATTGATGAAGTTAATCGTCAATCGTTGATTAAAAGAAGAACCCACCGAAAAATCGGCGATTGATTTAATCGATTGATGAAGTTAATCGTCAATCGTTGATTAAAAGAAGAACCTATCGAAAAATCGGCGATTGATTCAATCGATTGATGAAGTTAATCGCCGTACGGTTTATCCATAAATTGTAATAAGGAGGGAGAGAGAGAGACAGAGAGCGGAGATGGAGAATTGACAGAAATATATCTCAACAAAAACTCGGTTTACATTTTTTTCAATATTCATACAGTTTTGATTCCGTATTTCATTTCGAAGTTTCAGCAGTTAATCATTAATCAATTATCCGATTGACGATTACAATTGAAAGGAATGTAATCGTTAATGGTAATTAACGGTGATTAATAAGTATTTAATCGTTAACTGCAACTAACGATTAATAAGTATTCTATCATTAACTGCAACTAACGATTAATAAGTATTTAGTCATTAACCGCAATTAACGACTAAACTAGGAGATTAATTGTTAATTGCGATTAACGATTGAAGTAGAAATTTATTCGTCAATCGTTGATTAAATGTTTGCCCAACTCTGATTGAGAGTGCCTAAACACTTTATGAGCGGTAGTGTACCTCGCGGACAGTGTTTTCGGCGTTCCCCGGTTCGCCGACCACCCCGTAGAGGCATGCGAAGCCACGGCGCAGATATATTTATGCGAGAAGGTATTACGGCGAGTGCGGTACCTACGTGTATCTTGATGGGAAACACTCCCACGATTACGTGGCATGCGATGCAATTCCTTTTGCCTTGGCCAACCGGCATGGCGCGCGGCTCGGCGGGCAACCGGCGAGCAACCGGCGAGCAACCGGCGCGGCGGGCTAACCGTCGACCCACGTTCTCGCTACCATGCGCTTTTCGTTTATCCGCATAGCCTCCTCAGTATTAACGGCGTAATTAAGAATGTAACCTGTAGCCGGAGACCGTTCCGCTCGATTGCAAAGAGAACCTGATCCATCCGTAAAGTCGAGCCGAGTCCGTTGGAAAAAAGCGTTTCAAAAATCTCTGCTGTCAGCATCTCCCATCGGTCGTCGCGCCGATTCCGTTAGAGTAAAGGTCGGGTCATATAAGTCAGTTCAGGCCAATCGGACAGAATATTGTTACCCACGTTTGTGTCAACTATTTTCGAACGGAAATGCCACTGCCAGGCTTCGTTCCGATATTTCTTTCCGGATTTCCCTTCGAAAATAGTTGACACAAACCTGGGTAACAATATTCTGTCCGATTGGCCTGAACTGGCTTATATGACCAGACCTTAAAGCGTTTTAAAAATCTCTGCGGTCCCCATCTTCGATCGGTCGTCGATCCGAAATATAACAAACGCCCCTTTACTGTCTAACAGCCGTGTTTTTCACGGATAGTGATCGTACCCAGACCCTATTTTTGATTTATGACTGCGTCTACCGCGCCGACCGCGCCGAGCGAGACTTCAATAGAGAGCCGAACATAGAGAAGGAGACAGAAGAGCTGTGGAGTGGGTAGGCACCGAACAGTGATCGTGCCCACGAACCCGGACAGTAATAGGGGCGTTTACTGTACTCGCGGAATTTTCCCGGTCGAGTCGCTTGGAAAGTTGCTGCTGAGTCAAACGAGGAAAAACGAGGAGAAAAAGTGGAAGAAGCGGAGAAAAAGGAGGAAGAGAAGGAAGAGGAAGAAGTGGTAGATTATGGCCGCATCTAAACGTGTATCTATCGGCATGCTCTCGGTTTAGAAACGGCGAGCTTGGACGATATCGCGCGGTGTATGAGAGGGGATATCTGCTCGGTGATTTTTCCGCGCAATCATCTAACGACGCGATGGTTCCGTGCATCGTGTCCAATCGCGGGACGGCTATAGCGCATCGAAACGGACGCGCAAACGAGGGCATCGCGGAGACGGGAGGAGAAAGTAACCGCGATCGTTGGTCGCTCTAGCTCGTGGAACCGATACGTTTGCTGTTCTTTGCGAATCTCGAATGTCGAATCTCGGCAACAAGTATCTGCTTCGATTTGCCAGTTGGATTCGGATTGCGTAGTCTGTTAGACTAACAGCAGAATGAGTAAAATAATGTCGCTTTGAACGTTGCCGAAAAATGTTTTTTCCGAAAAACGAGACTCGTATGCTTTCCTCGGCTCTTGGACCTTGTCGAATCGGACCGAGACGCCTATTGATAAAGCAGCCTTGCGGAAATTCAAATTGGCAGCATCGAGTCGATAGTCGCGCAGCTTCACTCATTTTCCGCCAAGTTCATTAAATTTTTGAACGAGAACCGAAGAAATCGGTGCATTTGTTGTTTGCGTATCGGCGAAAAGCATTTTTTACCTGTCGGTGTAGAGAAAACCGAGCGCTCCGAGGGGATGACGTGGATCAACGATATTACCGTAATTAGTCCACGGTTACCGCAACAGACTTAATGTTTTCATTGCGGATGATCATCGAATTGTCCTCGCAGTACGGCCCGCCGCGCCGCGACGTTATGTTAGTACGAGAATTTACTGAAGCGGTGAGGCTGAAGCTGTTCAGTGATTTTTGTTTTCTACGTGCACTGCTACTCTCAGTCGCATTTAATTACATTGATTTGATTTTGCCTCGGTTTTCGCCGTTCCACTAATATCCGTACCCTAAGTACAACTTGGACGTGATCCTTATTCGGTTCGAGACGGTTAGAGGAACCGAGAGAAAAATTCTGCAAGCTCCCGGTGAATGTGCCGAACGAACGCGATACGATGAGCCTGGTAACCTACATTTAAGCGGGAATATCGTGCGAACAGCCGACCGAATTGCACCGATCGTTAATATCGTGTGCCCATGGTGGTGTCCCCGATCAGACTGCCGTATTATTGGCGCGTTTATCGTTGTCGTTATTATCGCCGTCTGTCGTTCGCGCTCACCTGTTAACCTCGGATAATTTATCGACGCCGCGGAACACGCTGCCGCTCTCAAAACGTCGCGCATCGACCGTCGACCGTCGACCGGAGAGATAATCACGGATCACGGTGTGCAATGTGGAAGAGACGCGCGCGATCCTATCACGCTTGACGGTGCGTGCGCGAATCCCGACTATCGTACCGTCTGTTTTTCGAATGAAGATGCTCGAAGCGTCGTAGCTGTCGACTCCGATCTCTCGGACTTGCGACGCAGGAGTAGACTGGACAGCTATTAAGAACTCCGCGTACCTTTCGGAAAATAAGTAGTAGTTGCACAGATTGTTACGGTAGTTTTCAGTTCTATTGATTTGCATCACGCTCTATCTCCTGTGCCATTGTGGGAAGTTGAGTTCGGCGGTAGCTTCGCGAGAACATCGCCATTGAAATCGCAAGATTCCCCGTAGAAATTTGAGTACCAACACGACCTAGTTAGGACCTTGTTACAAAACACAGAGGTGCTTCGATCGATGCACCAACGATTAAAAGCGATCCGAACAGGGTTGTGTGGGTACTCGTTTTCACTGTGAGGTCGTCTACAATCGGATCAGCACATTCTCTTCCCGATATAATGAATTACACAAGAGCTGCATTATTGTGGTATTTAATTAATGTCGTTTCGTCTCGTGTCTCCTCGCGACGAATCTCGTTTAATTATCACGACTCACGACGCGCAACGATCTCTCGTTTCCTCTCGACAACGCGATCGAAATCAACGACAAGGACGCCACGCGGCCGGGAGATCCCGATCGAGGGAATTTATGCTGGCGAATTACGTAAACACGAGATCGATCTCGCGTCTCCCGAGATTACGGGTGTCCGGCGAGACAAGCGAACGAACGACGGATCGCGGAATCACTACGAAATTCCAACGACGTCAGCTTCGAAAGGGTACCGCGCGATCGGACACGCGTTTGGAGCTCTCGTCGTTCGTGGGTCGGCGCGTGCATACGCTCGACGAGACAAAAGGGAAAGAGAGCGAACCGATCGACCATTCAACCAACGAACGAACGAGCCCGGTCACAGAGGGATGAAGCTCTTCGGAGAAGGGGAGACCGCGTTATCTACGAAACCGGGACCACGATCCTCGCGACCGGCTTTCTATCTCTCGCATTGTTGCTTGGCGTTGAGTCGGGGTCGCATCCCCCAACCCTTGACTTTGAGCGTTACCCATTTACGTTTTATTATCTGCCCTCTTCCGTGCGCTTTCGCGTTCCCATTCCCGTCCCCGTTCCCGTTACACGCTCGACGCCTCGCCACGCTACGCCTATCGTCGATCGAAACGAGGGTGACCAAAAATTGCACGCGGTTCTCGTCTCCGGAACCACCGACACCGATACACGCGTTTACGACATGTTAACGCTTCCGAATAGATTGCTTATAATTTCGCGGGATGTTAAAATCCGGATCGAAACCGTTTACGGAACAGATATTAGCTTTATCATACTTCACGAGGACTCGCGCGATTATAAAAATGAGAGTGTCACGCGTTACAGTTTAAAGTTCGCTGCTGCGGCTATCGTCCGCTTATCAAAAGGAGGAAGCTGAGATTCGGTGGACAGTCATTGCGACAAACGACATCGATTTTTTTAAAACGTTCCTGCGTATGAAATCTCGAACAAGATCGTTTTCTTAGAAATGAGTAATCAACATTTGTCCTGTTTTTCATGGTTTTCGTAAAGATGGTAGTCGCGGTGCTGAAGGAAGTCGTGGAGGGGGGATGGAATCGCAGGAATTGTCGGCGGACTCGCCGGCATTCGCGGATGCGCGAGACCGTAACCCTTATCGGCGTATCGCAGGGCAAAGGGTTGGCCCGGTATTAGAGTAAGCCACGGTATTAACCTCGGAGTTTAATATAAACGACGGTACTCGGGTCTACGGCGTCGTTTAGAGGAGGACGAGGATGGAGAACGCCGGTCACGTGACCGTCGGACAATGCGAGACGCTTATCGACGTCCTCGGCCGAAACGAACCCTCGGCCCTCGGTCCTCTGTCCTCTGTCCTACGTTCTCTCTCCTCTGCCCTCGGCAGACCACCTCACGTTGGATCACCGATGCAGCCGCCAGGCTCCTTCGCAACAGCGCGTCGCGACGCGTTTGTTCGTCGACGTGGTCGTCGCGTTTAACCTTCGCGATCGTATTACCCACGAGTTATCCGTTACCCCCTGTCCTTTGTCCTCCGTCCCTTCGCAGCTTCCCACTGGCCGAAAATTCGGTGGACCACGATATCAGCCACCGATTCGCCGCGCGCCAAACTAAACCCATCCCTTTCGTCGCTTACACACACGTACTCTCTGTTCGTTTCTTGTCTCGACTGGCATCCGTGTCTTAACCATTCAATTTTTATCTCATTACTAGCTGTACCCGGCCACGCGTTGCTGTGGCTCAGTTTTCAAAAAAAAAATATGTTCTTACCTGTCACAGGTGTGACATCTATATAATAGATATATAAAAACACGTGCGTATTCGAACGCAACGTTGTGTCAAAATTTCAAAGCAATCGGTGAAGAACTTTTGGAGATATAAGATTTTGAACAAACGAATATTTATATTTTTATTTATATAGATACTCATTATTCGAGATGCAATCCGCCGAAACTATGAAGTCGAAAGCTTATCGAACGTAGAAGAAGGTTAAACAAAATGCCCCGATTTGATGAAGTCTTCCAGGTTTCCGGTAGGCGTTGAGACACTCGCTGTGAACGAAACAGCTCGGCTCCGCGAAGCGCGGCTCAATTCGTTCCAGGTTATTGAATCGCGATATCGTGTAACCGTGTAATCGTGTTCCTCGACGCATTCTCCGAGCTGTCTCGCGATTTTCCTCGTACCTGTACGTACGGCGGTCGAAATCGAGAGCCGTAACACGCGGCCGCTGTTACTTCGAAAATATGGAAACTCGGCGAGAGGGATTGAGCCCGGGAGAAAGGCTGAGAGAGGAGGGAAGGGTACTACCATGGAACAAAGCAAAAAAGTTGTCCCGACGGACAGGGACCGCGCTTTATTTAGACGAGAGCGTGTTTTATGCTCGCGTTCGACACGAACAAGTTCGCCGTTAAATACGCGTCCGCTCGCGTGTACGCGTATTTTTCCGTTCGGCCGGGACGAGCTTCCTCCTTTTGCACTCTGTTTTCGTCGGGACTCGTAGGAATCGTACGATCCTCCATAGTTCCTTAGCAATTTTTATCGTTTCGGTTGGTAAATCTTTTTCCCTTATTTTGTTCTCGCCGCCGCACACCCCTTATTTTGTTCTCGCCGCTCGCTCCCGCCACCCCACAAAAATGGGGTTCGCGAGCGTTTCGTTCGGGCAGAGCCGCATTTTTTTGTATTCACGCGTCGCCCAAATGGAAAGTAAAATAAAATTAGCTCCGCGTTCAGCGCGTCAGGAACGAACGCGGTCTAAATTTATGGCGCGCTCGCGCCACTTTATCCCTAACCTGATTTATTCGCGCGATCGGAGAACCAACCCTCCGAGGAATTTCTCCGAGCTCCTCCTTCAGCTCCTAGAAGAAATTCCGTTCAAAGGAACCAAAGAACAGCCGAAAGAAACGTGCAGTACAGATGGACGGGCGTGTATCACCTCGAGAATCGTTCGCAAAAGTACTTCAACATTTCCCTTATTGGTCGCGCGCGTCCAATCTCCATCGAGTAACAAAGGGGCCAAGTCTTGAGGAACGATTAGGACAATTTGCAGCGCTGCATTTCATATTTTTCTATCGCGATTCGAGAAGAGAAACGGAAGCTGGATAAGTGGGTTGCTGGTTGGCTCTCGATTCCACGGGCAGAGATTGTAGGGGAAGTTTTGGGCGTTGCACGCGTGCCATTCCTAGTCCCACATGCCTTCTGTACATCGGTATGGGACGGTATGGAACGGGACGGGACGGAACGCACCGCGCCGCCATTCGCCACCACCAGACAATATCGCGCATTCACAGATTGCGCTGTCAGGCACTCGAATAATATTCGGGGTGACACGCCATGTATCCGCTATGCGGGACGCCACGCCGCCTCTCTCCGCTCCGAGTCGACTGGCCTCTGCTCCTGTGCTCTTCGTATGACTCAGCATCCCCTGTAGCAGCGACTGCTGCTCTCTGCTCCATCTCTTTCTTTCTGTCTGTGGCTTAGGGTAGACCGCGCGCGCGGCTGTCTAAGGGGCGGCGAAGAAGCCTCGGACAGAAAGAGATCGTGAATCGGAAAAAAGGACGAAACAGGAACGAGGGAGGCTGGTCCAGGCTGAGAGAGAGAGGGAGTGTCGTACGTTGACATACAGGGTGTTTCCTTTATCTCGGGAAATCGGAATATCTCGCAAGGGACGAGTTTTGTCTAAGAAACGTTTTAACTTGAATCGTTGCTGAACGGGTATTCAGCTGCACTGCAATTCCGCAGAATTGCGATTCGATCTTGATTCCACTTCGATTAAAAATGGGTAAAGAGAAATAAACTTCTGACCGGTCGTATCGAGATCATAACATGTTTGTTTATAACGCGTATTGAGGATTGGGTTGGAACTCATCGCAGAATTCAAAGATAAAATTAAAATATTTATAGGTTTATTGAATAACATGATAACCCACCCAAAAGATGGCAAGAACTAATGGAACAGAACGGAAAATATGTTATTGAACAAATCTATAAATATCTTAATTTTATCTTTGAGTTTTAATTTACAAACGCTATGAACTTTCAGTTCAACCCAATACATAGCAATCTTCGTTTGCAATATTAGCGTATGTGTACTCGCAATTTGATGTACGTGACAATGTATATCCACGAACCACGGAGTTTCTTGTTACTTTTTTAAATTTTTCGACATGGATATAACACAACAATGGCGATAAGGGAATTCTACATTCGTCCTGATGATATGGAGTAATACCGTACGGGATTAAATCAAGTTTTTGTCGTGTGCCTTAACACGGAGACGCATTCACGCGAGTATAGGAACGAGAGGAGAAAGTTTTGGGGGCCGAAGGAAAAAGTAGGGAAAGGCGAGTCAGGGGGATGGAGATTCCAGAGGCGAAGCGTATCGGGGTTCTTTTTCGGTTTGAATCGGGAACGAACGAGATCGTGCGGTATAGCAGCACGTGTCCGTGACCGATCCAATTTTTTCCTCCACGCTTCGATACGCGAACGCGTCGCATCTCGTCGCGTTTCGTCTCATCTCGTCTCGCCTCTTCTCTTCTTGTCTCGTGGCGCGCGCACACACTAGAACACTCGCGTGTTCAGTTCTTCCTTCTGATTCTCCCTTCCTCCTGTACCCTAGCCTGCCCGTGGCCGTGGCCGTCTAACTTCTCAATCAGGAACATCTCGATCCCGGTATTGGGTTTGCCAACGAGATTCGTCACGCTCGACGCGTCCCGAGTTTTACGTCGAGCCACGGCCCCGAGTCTGCAGAGCCGAACCCGTTTATTCCGCTCAAACGTCTTGCCTTTCCGACTCGACAAATTTTCGTAATTGTTCAAGGACGATCGTATCCTGTGATACACATTCGAACCCCCTGTTCGATCGATGGTCTGGAATGCCGTTTAACGGCCGATCCAAATCGAATTTTCATTGTAATAAATAAACTCCATGTAAAGTTCGCAAGTGAACTAACACGACTTTTCTATGTGCTACAATGTTTGGAGAAGTCGCTTATATGTTTGTCCAGGACAATATCAAACGCATCAAGATGATGCAAATTTGATTTCTAGCGAAAAACGTGAAAGTACAGATTTGTCCAGCTGATTTCCGAATATCGTGGAACGTTCGCAAACGAGAGCCGTGTCGCCTTACAAAACAATTTTCGCTTTGGTCGGGCTCGCACCAAAGTTTCTTGCGGATAATTCGCAGCAGACACGCCGTGGCTCTTTCTTTTCTCCTTACTCCCTCGTTCTTCTTCTTCTCCTTCGTCGTGGTCCTCCTCCTCCACCACGGCCTGTTCTGTTCTCGTGGTCGTCCTCGCGTCGAGCCGAATAAAAGCTAGCTGCGCCCCTCCTGCTCGTCCGGGTCGGCCTTTAATTAATCCGATTTACATCGAGCAGGATCGGCTCGCTACACCGGTGACAGAACCCGCGCGCGGCGCATACTTTCCGTTACTACCTAATGGGGCATTCATTAGGAGAGAAATAGCCTACCGAAAACGTCCGCGTTGCCGGCAGCTACACGCGCGACCGTCGCCCGAAAAGAGGACCTTCGAGTCTCCTCTTCGAACGCTGCTTCTCGAAGCTCCACGGGTACACGAGGCCAGTCGAAGAATTAGAAAAATCGAGTATAATTGGTAGGGCGCAGTGGACGATAATTGGAAACGCGGCGACAAGAGAAGCGGAACAACGCGAGCGCCGGTAATTAGTCAAGAGCGTTTGCGTGTGCGTTTGGGTGTACATTTGCGTTTGCGTACGCGTTTGCAGTCGGTCACCGGTGTTGACCGATCTCGAAATCGGGGATCGCTCTCGACGGGCCAGCGACCCCCGAGCCCCCAAGTTCCACACCAGTACTCGGTGCAAAAGTGCCGCCGAAGTGTCTGCCTACTGATAAGCCGAAGGCATTAATTTTACGGCAGCACCCCGCTGCTCACCACAGACCCTACCCAACTAATACAATTACGTTATAACCCCTTGTCGACTCGTCCCTCCCTCTGTCTTTCTCCCCCTTTCCCTTTATCTTCTTCAACGGGGGCCGAGCAGCACCGTTTAAACCTCAAAACATCGATTTTTTCTGTCATCGATCACCAGAGCCTCTGCGAACATTTCGAAAATAGTGGTGCAGGGTACATCGTTCTGGATTCGATCTGTATTCGTGCTTCAAATTTTAACCAAAGATACGGAATACTTTCATAACCGACAATGTTCTGGAAATCTTTCTTTCTCGAGCTGCTCGCAAATATGTTCACGACTGACTGTAAAAGATGCGAGAATGTTCATCGAACCGAAGCAATCCACATCGAAAGTAATTTTAGCTATCCGGTCCTGTCTCTCTCCCCTTCTGACTCGCGAGTTTCGAGGGATCCCAGTTATCGCATCCCGGTATCGCGAAATCTGTTTCGCGAGGCAGATTCGTAGAAATCGAAACCCGACCCTGGCGAGGAGACACCGAAGTTCCTCCTCGCAGCGAACCACAGGTTTTGCGGTGGAACAACCCAGCCAAATTTTCTGTTTCGCGTCAGAATCCGAATTTGGACGGGGTCTCGTGTCCAGTATGTAGGAAATGCGAGAAACACGTTACTTTTTCTCGCTTCGGAACCGTTAGCTTCGAGATTGGTATCGAAGAATGGACGCTCGAATATTGGGAAGAGTAGCCTAATGTCGACCAGCGCTTAGATCGAATCACCATGTGCAAATAGAAAAATATTTGCGTAGTCAACCTCTCGCCGTATGCATTTCTTTCATCAACTTGTTAATGTTCCTCTAAAAATATTACAAAATTTTTCTGATTGTCCACTCTTAGGTCGCTAATATATTAATTTATACTCTTAACTCCCTCTTAAGTCCCTCGTGTCAATTTGACACAGTTTCCTCGAAGTAAGTTTGTTCGAATCTTGGTGACCTCTATTTTTTTAATGCGTAACATATAACCGCAAAAACCTAAGATGTAAATGTCAACTCATCAATTTGAATGAAAAAAACATCGAAAAGTAACTGTTTGACTTGTTATTTTATCACTGTGTCAATTTGACACCGATTTGGGACAGATTCAGTTAGCGAAATGAGGGACGGATGAGGGTTGAAATGAGAATTTCTGCAAATACAGAGCAAAAGTGAATACACATTTGTATTTATCAAAATAATAACAATATCATGATTGTTTAAATTTTTTTGGGAAGTTGAAATATTGTACTTAGTACTGTGTATTTTGTTTTTTTTTTATTCTATATGAAAACATTGAATAAAAATACATTTTTGTAAAAATATCGTATGTGTGTTCACTTTTGCACCTCACTGTATGTTAAATATGAAAGGTTTTAAATAACCTACTCATTTTTGTTTGCTTCATAAGGGCTGGTTCAATCCCAGTTTTCCACCAATTTTCTTCCATCTTTCTGAAACCTGAGACGCTGTCAATGGTCCTCGATCTTTCGTAGAGTTAGGAACGTCTAAAAAAGTGATCGTTGATAACTGCGACACAGGAGGGAGGGGCTTGGGATGCAGAAATCAGAGAGCGGAGAGCGAAACAGCGGAGAGCGAGAGCGGCAGGCTACGGGGCGACGAGAGAGAACAGGCAGGTCGAGCGAGGGTTAAATAATCTGATTAGCTGGTCTCACTGACCGTCGAACGAAGTATGGAAATGAAGGGCATTCATTGGACGGTGGACGGTACATTGGCGGTAGCGAGGTCCGTGTCCATGTTCACGTTCGTGTCCGTGTCCATGCGGGAGGGTGCTGAAAAGGGTGATAAAGTTAGCCGGAGGTTCGTTGCGACTGCGTACATCAGCCCAGGACCGGTGAGAGTGTCGCGCACCGACAATTAACTAACGAGCAGTTGACACAACTTATCAAATCGTATCGCGTCACGGAGCCGACGTTACAGCCGCGACCGCAACCGCAGCCGCAGCCGTCGCGCACAGAGACAGCTTCAATTATCGGGTCGGGGATGTGCTTTTTGCTCCCCCGAAGCTGCTGATCCTGATCCCTCGCGTAACGAGAACAACGAGACGATCGTAAACGGTAAACGGCGCGTTCCTTTGCGGTCCCATCGATTTTTCCGATTCGCGACACCAGCCACGCGCACGCATCTGGATTCATGGGTCTACGAAAGTTTCTGTTGAAAATTTCGTCTACACTAAAGGAGCCCATTCACGATCAAGCATATTGCGCAACAATACAATTATTGTGCAGCATGATGTCCATCCAAATCTATATTGTATTAATTAGTCAATCAATATCATTCGCGATCAATCATGTTGCGCAATATGCTTGATCGTGAATGGGTCCCTCAATCCATCCGGTCACATTTTGTTTTATCTATATCGTCGAATAAGAATTAGGGGAACAATAAAAGTTGAAGGTAATAAATTACGCTCGCCATGAAATAATATAGGTATTGTTTCGGTATTAACCCTTTGCAGTATTTTAACTTGACGATTACGAACAATTCCATTGCATATGATTTCCTTCACTGTATGGATATGAGATTTATGTAATTTCTCATACAATACTTAAAAGATACCAACATATTTGATAATGTAAACAATATTGTGAAGAATGGTAGTCTGAAGTGCGGTCTGAAGAATGGTCTCGAGTGCTAAGGGTTAAAATAATGGCTATCGAGATGGAGAAGGTTGGATAAGATTGTTCAGAAATATAAATGTCTAACGACGACAAGGTAGAAATTGCATGTGTCCGCGACGATCGCCGAAAGAAATCTCGGTCGTCCGGCGAACTCGCGGGCTCGTGACCGCGACGAAACGAGACGGAGGGTGGAAGAAAAAGAGAGAAGAGGAGCGAGAAGAGCGAGAGCGTGCCTGCACGTAGGTGGATCTGAATGGAAGCGCGAGAGTCAAAGACGAAGCGCGAATCACTGTTAATCGGACCGCGTACCACGCGTCGCTCTGCTTCTCGTTTGTCGAGTTCCGCGACGTTTCTTCTCGATTCGTTCGTCCCCACGACTCTCTCAGAATTTCGGTATGCCAATGTCGGAACTACGATGGACGACCACAGCGTAGCATGGAAACAGACTTTCTTACCGTTTTAGGAAATACGACAAGACAAAGTCGATTCCACCGTTGTTCCTATCTTCTAACTTCCTATCGCTCCGACGCAAGCTTGACGTAAACGGAAAAATGGACACCGAGGTGGTGGGCTAATCACGCGAGATCCGGGATCGATCGCGATCTCTGCGAATAGACGACGCGCTGGCCGAAGCGAAAGCTGCCGGAACGAAGATTCATCGCGCGACTCTGCCTCGCCTCGGCTCGCTTCGATCCCGTACGACCTATACGGTTCGTACAGGTAAACCACCGCACCGGTCCGGCAAGAGATACGAAGGGCGGTCACGAATAAAGGAGGCAGAGAGGAACGGTGGAGAGAAAAAGAGAGGGAGCGGAAGACGGAAAGCGGGTCCAGGCATCGAATATCGTGGCTTCTCTATTTCTTCGTCTTTCCTTCTTCTTCTTCTTCCTCGTCCCGTTCCTCCTTCGTTGGTTCGAATCTGCCGAGAGATCCGAGATGAGAGGGCAGACCGCCTCGGATCCCGCGAGTGGATAATTATTAATCGTTATTTTCGCCAATCACGGCCGTTTATCTCGAAGCACGCAACGCCAATTATCTATCGACCGTTCGAGCGGACGAGACAGAGCGGAACGGGTCGAGCCGAGCCGAGTCGAGACGAAAAGAACGCGGGCGAGCGAACAGGCCGCAACGATAGAGACGCGCGAACGCAGACGAGTGCAACCACACGTTCGAGCTAGAAGAACGACAAAGAGAGCTCGATACGCTCGCATACGTCGCTCGAACGTATTCTCCTCTTTGCGATATTCTCGGTCGGCGTACAATTTCCACGCGAACTCCGCGTCGAACCAATCGCGTCCTGGTCGAACGAGCGTGCGGATACGCGTTTTCCACACGAGGTCGATCCTCCTCTTCAATATCTAAGCGAATACCTGACCGCGAACTCGCCGCGGCTCCGACTATCCTATAATTTCCTCTTGGGCTAGAATCGGGCGCGCATTCACCTCGAAGAGGAACGAAAAATTCGAGGGACATCGAGGATCGAACGCGACATCATTATCTTCCTGCGACATCCCTTTTGGGTGTGTCGTACGATCAAACCACCCCGATCTCGCAAGGAACTAAAGGTTAGCGCGTCGAGGCCACGACATTTATGCCTCCGGTGATCTTAGCAATTTTCACGCTTTTCGACCACGCAAGGACTTCTCTGTCCCCTTGATCGTTCCCTGGTAGGAAGAGCAGATTTATATTTATCGTATACCTACGATCGCGTTTAATTTCACGTTTAAATGTCGACGATAGGAGAATAAAATTTGAGTTCGAATTGAGAATCAAAGCGAACGAACGAACAAAGGGTTAACGTCTCGATAACTTCGGTACCCACGAGCGAGAAGAATAACCTAACGATCGTTCTCTCTTGTTTCAGGTAAGCCGACGAACTTTCGCGTGTCTCCCGGTTACCGTAGAATAACGTAAGTCGCAGTTCGCATTATCAGACTCCGAGCAGCGTAATTTTTCGTCGGCAACCCTTTGCCGCGACGTGAAAGTGGCCAGGGTGGGCGAGACGGGAACGGAAATAAGGAAACCGCGGTAAAACTTGTCACTTAGCCGGGGAGCGGCCGGCACCCTTTTCTTCAGCAAAGAATCTGAAAGTTACGGAGCGCCGCATCGGTGCGCGCTCGCGTCGTGTCGTTTGTTCGCCTCGAAAACGAAGTTTAGAACTCAGCCGCGACGCGAATCGAATTTCGCCGACTCGGAGAGACTCCGCTCCTCGAAAACCGCGATCGAATCGCGACCGCTCGAATACGAATTGTTTGGCATCGCGGATCGGCGTCCTTCGACAAAGGTCTGGGAATTGCGAGATGTTTCTCGGCGGTGGCGCTTGTTGCGCAACCGGCGCGGCACGTTTCGCATTGCGTCTCACAGCTCGACCTCAAGCGGTTCAAAGTTCATCGGCGACAACGCTAGTAGATACCGGTTATCCTCGACACAATGTTATCGTTCCACCGAGACGAAACGGAACGTCGCGTCGCGCGCACGTTTCTTCGATCTCGAAGTTTCGTTTAAACAGCCGCTCCAGAATTCGATTCTGGAAGCGCGACGGAGGATCATGCTACAGATAGAGCATGGTTCTGTCATTGTTTAGCGACGGAAGACGACGCCGGTCGCGGAACCTCGCGACGACTTTGCGTTTCGCCGATCAATCGCGACGATCTCGAATTTTCGTTTAACAAGCCGCTCTAGAATCCGATTTTAGAAGCGCGACGACGGATCATGCTACAGATAGAGCATGGTTCGGGCATTCTTCAGCGACGGAAGACGACACCGGTCGCAGAAGCTCGCGACGACTTTGCGTTTCGCCGATCGATCGCGACGATCTATTGTCGCGTTCGGCAATCTCCGTGTAGTCCGGAGAGAGAAAAGCGTCTTTCGGGCACAATGCGACTCGAACGAGATCTCCGAGCCGCGATACAATGCTGGTCGGACGCTTGAATAAATATCGATCATACCGATGCCAAAAGGAAATATTATTTTCATATTCGGCGCGCATCTTGCGTCGCGGTCGGGACACCGGGAACAGCTGCCCGTTACGGGGACAATGCGGACGCGTAATCCAATAACTCGTAACCCTCGTCCACCGACCCCCTCGGACACCCGGGTCCTGCCTGCGTTTTTCTGAATCAGAGATCCCGGAAAACCTCTCGTCTCCCGTTTTTCGCCCCTGATCGAGAACCCACGATACCCAGGATGACTGGCCGATTCCTTTCAATCGGACGCGAGTCGGTCTTCGACTTTTCCGGAAGACCAAATGTCGCACGATGTCGTACAGCGTTCAATGTTGGATGCCGCGAAACGTTCGTGTTTGGAAATTTTTTTATTGTAGAAAATCTCACGAGTAGACAAGATCTTTATGCAAAATAAAAATTTTCTAGCTGAATTGCAACAATCTGGAGTAAAATAGAGATTTATCTTCTTTCTTAATATGTTTGATTGGTTGAAAATAATGTAACAGTATTATTAAATTCTTCTAATGTTTTTACTGTTTTAAATTACACCTACTCATTTTTTAAATAAAATCCGCTGTCTACTCATGAGAGATTTATTTCAACCTTATCTCTTATAGAGAAGGGAAATTTTTACAGAACGAGAATGCAGAAATATATGAGCACTACTATAAATACATGTATACTAGACAATTTAGATGTCCACCACGCATATTTACGTATGTATATGAGAAGGCGTGTTTTGGGTAATTTTTTGGTGGGGGGTAAAAGGGAACCCATCATTCTTCTTAAATGGGAAGTAGTATCGATTTTTTTTATTGTGATACCTCCATTAAGCTCAATAGAATTTAGGTACTTGAACCTTTTTTTATTGCGCGTGCTTCCGGAGTTAATTTAATGATTTAATTGATAGTGCGTCTTCGGCCGCGCTGATCCCACTTCGGGATCAATCGCCGATCTTCGATGGCAATCAGTTTCATAATATACGCGAAAATCAAAGTGAACACACGAACGCACGTTACATAGTGCGTACCGTTTCCATATTACATAATTTGATAGGAATCAAGATTATTTACCGTAATTGTTATTGGAATTAATTCTGAGTTCAAGTGAGTTAGTGAAGTGAAAACTTCAGGCGCATTGCGTACACAATTTTTGCTGGGTAGTGAATGAATCTGATCCGTCACGCTCCGAGGTGAAACGCTATTCAGGTAATTTTTAGATATTTAGAGAAATTTCAATCAAAACTATTGATCTCGTATTTTAGTTATCACAAGCCCATTGTTTCTTTCTTAGATTACAATAACATTGAAAAAGATATTGATTTTGATACTAATAATTAAACTGCGGATCTTTATGCAAAATGAGATTTTTACACATCAATTACGATCTGTGGAAGCCAAGTAATAATTAATTTTCCTTCTTAATAATTTTTATATGTTAAAAATAGTTTATAGACACTGTTAAACTCATTCAATCGTTTTACTGTTTCGAATTACACCCATTCATTTTTGTCATAAATGCATAAAATCCGCAGTCTACTAATAATATTTATATCATTCATATAAACACTGTATTTTTTTATTTAACGTCTTCAGATCTTTAAATGGATCCACTTCGCTTTACAATTTTGGAGTTACAATGCTACAAATTTTTAAACTTTGCTCGAGCGTAATTTTATTTCACCCTAAACTTGCACGCTGGTTATAAAAGTGTTTAGCTTCACTTGCAGAAAAGAGACCTTTAGGCATCTAACCGAGAGAGCTCGCGTCGTTTGAACGAATTCAGGAAAGAGTGTTTATTATTGGTGAATTATCGATTCCGTGCGAGGTTATCGTCGACGGGAAAACCATGCGCTTTCCGGTATCGAATATCGACGTTTGGGAATAACGAGGCAGATTACGGCGGCGCCCGACGGCAACCGGTTATGGAAAGTTGGACAGGTCCGCGGGGCAATTTCGTAACAACGAGATATTAAGGTAAACGAAAGAAGAGACGTTACTTGCCGTTAGTGATACGTCCGCACGCGCTCGCGTCGATAAACGGCGCGGATCGTCGATCGATTTCGAAGGGTGAGTTCGCGGAGCAAAGTGCAGAGGACACGAGACAAGCGAGAGGAGACGATAGATGAAGAGCGTCGATGAAACGAGACGATGTCGCGAGAGTAACCTGTGTTAGAGTAACCCGTGCAGAGCTCGTAACGGGCATTCCGACGGGCGCGCACGTCGTCGCACAGCTCGGCACGGCGTACAGCAAATCGGATAATCCCTCGCGACAATAGGTCGGGAGGTTAAGCGTGTTTGCTCTTCTCTCGAAGACGCGTTCGTGCGACAATGGAGCCTGCGAGAGCACTTTTCGAGGTTCGGTCGGGTCGCTTCCAGAAGAAAGCGAAAAGGGAAAGAGAGAGAAGGAGAGAGAAAGAAGGGTGGTCGGCCGCCTGAGTTGCCAGCCGCTTACCTACCCCATCGCGGCCGAAGGCATCGCTTCGGGTCCGGGCCCGTTTCAGGGCCCTCCCGTTCGTCGCCGGAGCGGAAAAGAACCCGCGCGAGAGACCTCCCGTCCTCGTTCTTGTTGGAGTCGCCACCGGGCCGTGCGTGCACGCCCGAATCGGCCACAATGAGCCCAATTAACCGACGAGTGTACACACAATCGACAACAAACCGTTTATATTCTGCCGGACCCTGTCGAATGGTGCATCTCGCCTCATCGAGATGGACAACGCGACTCGAGAACGATCTTTATCCGAAGTCCAAGGAGCAGGAAAGCTCGCTGGACCAAGTATTCCAACACAGCCGGTCGACCGAGAAAACGAGAAAAGGTCACCAGCTGTCTCGCTCGTGTCCCGGCGTCAATGCGTGGCGGCCCGCGTCGAATCGCGCGATTCGATCTACGCGATTCGATGGGTATTCGAGATTCGTTAAAATGCACCACTCGAAACCATCCCGGAAAGATATAACTGTTTCAAATTGTTGCCTGTGGTATTTAAATGTGCACGCCCGCGATCGTTTCCTTCGGCAATAACAGTGCGAAGAAACGTTTCGGACCAATGTCAAAGAGGACGCGTCGCCGGTGATAATTGTTCGACCTTGCGGCGCTCTTGGAGATTCCTGAAAGTCACATTCACATGTCCCAATGGAATTCTCTGTATATTTCTTTTTATACCTTCCTTTCACTTGGATTTCGCGTAAACCATTATTTGAATTGAACGGAAAAGTATGCAGCTGTTTTAACATTAGACAAAAATAATAATGTTATTGAAATTACAAAAACACTTTCATAGGAAATGATTGAATTGATTCTTTATTTAAGCACGTATTGATATTATAACGAAAACCGTACAAAGTTTCAGTAAATCCAATCTTCTCACTTCTATAAAGTATTTCACTTTTATGTGTTTGTTGCTCGGTAGGTTTAGTGTTAATAAACGTTCTGATTCTATAATGTTCTTCTAAGAAGTTACACTCACGGCGATATCAATCAAGGAAAGGTCTTAAAATATTGGGTTGGAACGAAAATTCGTAGCGTTTGTAAATTAAAATTGGATATTTATTATATTATATAAAATATTATAACATATTTTCCATTCTGTTCTATTACATTCGAGGTAACTTCTCGTGTTATTATAAACATATGAATAAATACCTTAATTTTATCTTCGATTCTTAATTTGAAAACGCTACGAACTTTCTTTCCAACCCAATATAATGGTTAGGGAAGCAGTATGGACACCGAATAAAAATTCTTGATTAGCGTTTCAAGATCCTAAATCGATATCACAGTAGTTTTCTGGTTAAATACCCTCGATTCGCACGATCGCCGCTCGATTCTCGGTTTTCGCGAGTCGGGTCGGATCGCGTCACGGAAAATCGTGGACCCGCACCCCCGCGGACTAATAATCCCGCGTATCGATTCACCGGTAAAGGTTATCGCGATAACGGTCGCCGGATGTTTGCGTTACTCTATCGTTTCTCGGTACCTGCTCTCGATGTCTATTCGATACTCCGTAGGATAAGCCGCGGGATAAGCCGTTCGACGAATCCGTCTGTGAATCTGTCTCCACGGCCAAGATCAGATAACAATTTCTCCTCGATTCATTTGTTTCAACCATTCGTTCGATCGTGTTCAAGTATGTACAAGGTGTGGGCTAAAAGTTTGCTGCGGCGATTTGAACTTTGACTATAGTAAACGGTTATAGTAAAATTACGCTAATCGAAAGAGGTATCAAAAACAATTTAACACTAAACTGACCATCAAAAGTGATTGATGTGTATAGTATTATAAGTAGATTAAGTAGATTAAATTAATTTATATTTTGTGCGTTTTTTACAAAAAATAAAATTCCAGAAAAACCTTTACAATTTCGATAATTGTCGAATAAAAATCTAAGAGTCATTTCACCCCTCGTGGTAGGTTTAGTGTTAAACCAGGGACCGGGGTCTCCGGAACTTTTAACACTAGACTTACCGAGCAGCTTTAAAAATGACTGGCATGTGTAGCCTTATAAAAATGACATCGTTGAATTTATATAGATTTTCTGTGATTTTGATCACATGTGCCTGGATATAAAAATGCGTATAATCATTTCCAGTGAAAGCATCATTATAATTTGACCGGCGATGGTTGGTTTAGTGTTAGGGTGGTGATATTGTTCGATAATGCGTGCAACAATTAACCCTGTGAAGTCTGAGCTATTTTAACATGAAAATTAAACATTTCTTCCGACCTAGAATAATTACACTTTATATGATTTTTTTCATTTTATAAATATGAAATTGATATAATACCTCATACAATCTCTAACCCTCATACGTTCCCTGGAAATAATTACATAAATGAATCTACGATAAGATTTCAACCATTTCTGTTCCACACTTTAAATCAACAGATTATGTTTCATTTTTAACGATACATTTTAAAGAAATATGGAGCACACGGAGAAATAAATCAATCGTTTCGCAATATGCAAAAAATGTAAATGGGTGAATTTTCACCACGAGGAACGTACGAGGGTTAAATGTGTAGTAATTGATTGGATGATTGGATAATAATGCAAACAATATTATGAATAATGGTACAGCAATTTTTAGTGGTGACACCGAGTGACTCCTCGACTGCTAAGGGTTAAAATAGATAAGATTTCGTTGTTCGTGCGACGTACCCGCGTTGAACGTGTAGTATAATGGCTCGGTGCGATCGTATAGGCGATTTGGTTGTTAGGTGTTTGGAAGAAGGAGCGAGAGGATAAAGAGAAAAACTAGCGCGGCTCGGTCGAACGATTTCGGTGAACGGGACGTGACGCGCAGCTGGCAGAAATCAACACGCCTACGGGGACTACGGTTTAAAGAGGAAAACAGCGTAGAATGGATATTTGGCCGAGGCACTCGAGAGGTCGTTATCTCTTTCATGGTGCGCGAAAAGTGGACGATTCGGGCAAAACACGAGGCATTCTTCGTGGCGCGCGTTCAAAGGGCCTCCTCCTCGAAACGAAAAATACCGATGCCTCCGATGTTGTGGCATTACGTGCCTGTCAATGTACAAATCACAGCCCATTTACTCCATTCAGGACTGCGCTCGTTTAACGACGCTACGGACGGTACGAGCGCTATGGACACGAGCCCGGCCATAAATTTTCACGCGGACACCTCTCTCTTTCTCGCTTTCTCGTTCCCTCCAACATGCTCTCTCGAGGAGGGTCGACGATACTTGGAAAACCGAAAGTTACCGCCGCTCCGCGTGGCTCAATTTTCCAAAGGGTACATACAACGCTTGTTGTCGCGTCGCTCTTCTGTCTCTCTTTTCCGTCCGCTGACCAATCACGGAATCCTTTATCGTCGCTCCGACCGTATTAATCCGTGCAACAGATAACGTATTTCGGGACGATAATGAACGCGGCAACAGCGCGAAATTAATTTCGACTCGATGGAAATTGAATCGCGTTTTTCTCGCAGCGATCAATGAGATTCCGGTTGAAGGTATTCGGATCGCGATCGCGCGACATTCCGCAAACTAGCATCGAAAATTGGATCGCGGCGAATAATGCGATTCCGCGTGGAACGTTTCCACGGTTGAAGCGTCGCATCGTCGCGACCGAAGGAGGGCGTTGCGCCATTTGTTTCGTGCCGCGGATTATGGCACGCGACGCGACCGGTCGAGGCAAGCTATGAAAAAGAAAATGCCTAGCAAGGTCCCTCGAAATTCCTAGCATTGGATATCGTCGGACGCGAGATTTGAAAGCGAACGATCCCGAACGGACCGGTATCGACGCGAATCGAAGTCGACTCGTGCTCAGGCTGGTTGTACGAAGACCGGTTACTTTGTTCCATTTAAATGCGCCGATATAAATCAGCCGGCAAGCTGCCCTTTCTATCGAGTGATTTACACGGTGGAGCGACTGTCGGATAAATTAGTAAGGAGGGGTGCGGTGCGGCCGCGAAAAACGCGGTTCACGAGTGTCGCGTACGGATCGTTCGCGTTCGTTCGTTGACACCTTTCCTCAGTCGGCGAGCGGGCATTGTTCTTCCAGTTTCTGGAAACCAATCCGCCGCGACAGTTATCTCTTAACCTCTTAGCGCACTCGCCCGAGCTAACTCGGGTTTAAGAAAACTTGTTAGACAGTGTTGTGCTTATTTCCTCACCCGATGAAAGTTGCGACAGCCATCAAACGTCCCAACACCACTGGAGATTATCAGCAAGACATTTTCCGTCATTTGTGCCACCAATAGGAAAGAAAGAAAATAGAGAATAAAAAACTTGGTGGAAAAACGATCGCTTTTGAATTTTCAATTGGTGCGTTAAGGGGTTAAGTCATTCGATTGGCAAATCGATCAACACCGAAAATTCGCGATTTGTCTGGATGGATTGTTGATCCGCGCGGACAGGTGTGAACGAATATGAAGTCCTGAGTGTTCGCTCGCAATCGTATCGTTTCGTTCGCAACCGGAATACAAAGTACAAAGATTCACACAGTCTCGTTCCAAAGAGTCGCGATGGACTCCAAGATGGAAGCCGCTGCACCGTTGCGTTATCGTTGCCCGTACCTCGAGCGTCGCGTCGGTTCGACGAACCAGGATTTGGCTCGGTATCGGAGAACGCTGAGGAGCGTCGAGCCGGGCGCGAGATAGCAGCCTGGTTCGAAAGCCAGCCGAACGGAGGAACGAATCGAGAATGGCGGTGAGGGAGTGAGGAGGAGAGAGGACAACAGGGTTCTGGACCCCCCAGCGTTCAATGAGAGACATTTCTCATCATTTTCCATTCAGACCGTCTGAGTTATAAGCCCGGTACGTCTTCCATCCCCGTACAATCGTTCGATTTATTATAACCACGAGAAGCCTAATGAATTTAATTTCATATTTCACGGCCGGTAAGTAGCCAGCCACGGTGCGGCTCGCCGCAACCCGCAACCCGTTCGCATACTATACGCTGAAGTTAAGGCGTCGCGTCGGGCCGCCGCGTTTACCCGCCGATTTAGGTGTCTCTCCCCCGCCCTCCTCTACTATACTTCGCCATCCCGTGCTCTCCCAAGACGACGCAAAAAGGGAGGCTGTTCCATTCCCGCGCGATTCACGAGCCATATGGAATCGAGGTCGTATCTCAGCCGGGGAGGAAGAAGTGAAAGAAGCGAAAGAAGAGGAACCGGACCGGTACAGGGGCCAACCGACGACCGTCCTCCAAACGCTTCTCTCTTCGAGAGGGAAGAGTCACCTTTACGGTCGTTCGGTCGGTCGGTCGGGCCACCAGAGAGAACGCGGCGGTTTAGCGCTCGATATTTCTGCAGAGTTGTTTCTCGATTTTTAGCTTCGCCTCGACCAGTCCCCTCGCGTATATTTCGAACGCACGACAATGCATATATCCCGAGCTAATGTTTCTCGTCGAGCCACGCTGTATGCCACGCAGTGCCACGCGAAACCAAGCGAAGCGACCAATAATAATCGAAATAAAGTACGCGCGAGCGGTTGTTTTTTATTGCCGGTCGATTTATCGCACGCTCCGCACCGAGCCAGATAGAAATCGCGATCGCAACGCGCGCGAGTCGACCACCGTTCCACGCGGCTGAGCGATTGCGAATCGAGTACCTATATGCAATAAGTTTCCGTGGAAGAAACGGCTCGGCTCGTTTTCCACCGTGAAATGCTTCATTACGCCGTCGCTCAACCCGTCGAATGTTCCACGGTCCAAATATTCGCGCGTGAACTTTACAAAAACCATTCGTATAGAGCACGGCCGGATTACTTGTTTTCATTTTCGAATATATTCGGTCGTGACATTATTTACCTCTGCGAATAGAAAAGGTTAAATATTAGAAGAGTCTCTACCGTTAAATCACCCCTTCTTCGAATAGAGTTTCTTCTTTGCAGATCTTTATGCATTTATGAAGAAATTGGTTGGACGGAGTATAAAACAGTAAAAGATCTGAGAAATTCAAAAATGTTGTGATGTTGCTTTTAGTGTAACAAAGTCGTTAAGGGATGAAATCAAGTTTTATATTATTCCTCACAATCGATACAAAACATTTTTATTTTGCATAAAGATCCGCAGTCTAGCGATCAGACAACGGATCTTTATGTAAAGTAAAAATTGTCTGCATCGATTGCAAGAAATACAAACAAAATTGAATGTTATTTCTTCCTTTAATGATTTTAATAGAAGAGATATCATATATTAACACCTTCAATTTTTAAAATTTTTCAACAATTTTGTCCAGTGATCACTAAAATAAAAATTGTCTACGTGAGTTGCAGCAAATTGGAGTGAAATAGAAATATATTTCCTTTCTTAATGTGTTTAACTTAATGTGTTTTACTATTTTAAATTACATCTATTTATTTTTGCCACAACCTCATCAAATCCGGTGTTGTCATTTCACTGACAATTTCTTCATCTACTAGCTGTGCCCCTTCAAAAAAATCTAAGGCCAATAATTGACTCCTGTGTCTTGCAATTGCTGCACAAACTTTTTATTTTGCATAAAGATCCGGAATCTAGCGATTACGCACCAACTTAAATCGAATCGCATCGACGAGTCCGAACAGCTTTTCGAGAAATTCGTCGCTGTTGCATTACTCCTTCGAACACGTTAGGCCGCAATCACAGTGGCTCCGATATCGGATGATTTTGCCTCTTTTCGCACGCTCGAAAAAAGAGACGGATGGCGTCGGACGTCGACAGAATCGTCCGATATCGAAGGCACCGTGATTGCGGCCTTACACGCACATACCTATTTCTGCATTCTCCTTAACAACGAGCAATCGCGTTCAATTAAAAGTGTCGTCGTGCACGAACGATTCGTTGTGCAACCTTGAAACTTGATCCGAACGCGGCCCCGCCGCAGCGTCGTCGATGCTATAGAAAAAAAAATAATTCTACGAACTTTGTGCACGTTTGGTAGAGTAAGAAAGAATCGCTTCGAATTCGAAGATCGTCGCAAAGTTAGCGTTGCGACAAGATTTGTCGCGGGAAGAAGGTCGCGTGTTTTTCCACGACCCTCGCTTATCCGTAACTCTTCCCCGCGACCACCCCCGAAATAATAATGGGCCGCGGTCTTTTCGTCGCGGTACACTCTCTCCAGTGGAACGACTCGCGGCAGTTAAGTTATTAAATTTATCTCCTCGAGCCGAGCTAAAAATCCTGGTGATTTATTATTTTTTGCTGCTTAACGACGCGGCCACGGAATATGGCCGGGAGCCGGTCTCCCCCGTTTCTGGCCGCGATCTCTTCCGCTCGAAACGGGAAACGGGTGCATAACGTCGCGACGCATCTAGCAAGCTTTTTTCCGAGCACGCGGCTGCCCGGCCATCGGGCGGACTCGCCGCGCGATAAATTTTCGCGGTCGTGATTCTCCGGCTCGCTCGCAGGATCCTTGGACGAGCAAACGATCATTACCAGCCGGCGCTTGCTTGTTCGCTCCGCGAGAAAAAACTTATTTCCGTTATCTTCCCGCTCCCTTCTCCCCTTCGTCGCTATCCGAGGAATCGCGGATCGCGGACGAAAAGTTTCGAGATCGTCGCGATTACCGCGGAAGTGTCGTTTAATCCGCACCCCGTTCGTGCGGACGAGTTAACGCCTCGCGGTACTATCTTTTTGTGGTTATAGCGATTAGAAATTCTTCATCGTTCAGAATTTCATAGAAACATATAGTTTATATTTTTGGTATGGCTATGTTTTCTCCAAAGGCTATATACAGACAACAACGAAATAGAATTTTATTTCGGTTTACAGAAAATTAATAACATATACATATACAGTGGAGGACCAAAGTATTCGTACACCCTTTAAAACAGGATAACTTGTTTATAATTGTACCGAACGACCTGATGTTTTGTAAGCAATTAGAAGCATTGGTTTACTAAATGATCTGCGAAAAAGATTTTTTAAACATTGCAATCTACAAGGTCGCATTCAAAAATAAAAACAGCATTTTTTAAAACTTTTTTATTTGGGCCGTTAATGAAAATTTAAAATATATGTTTTGTAGATCTATGTTAGTTGTACATATACTGAAAATTTCATCGAAATCGGTTGACGCAGAAAAAAATGATACGCATCGTTAGATGTAAGAATCTGTGGATTTTAAGCAGAAACTGAAGTCGCACTGATCCGTTAACACTAAACCTACCACTGTCGGTTAAATGACCGACTGTATTATATTCTTCATTTTACAATTATTGAAATTATTTAGTTGCTTACACGGAAATTGATTCAATAACTTTCTCTATCCAAGCACATTTATTTTATTAAAAATTGTACAAAATTCAAATAAATAGAGCCTTGTCATTTTCATAAGCTAAAACATTTTTATCGCGTTTAGTGCTCGGTAGGTTCAGTGTTAACGCTGGAATGCAAGAAAAGCTATCGAACGTTGATCAGCTCTCAGAGGATGCAGTCGGGTCCTGATGCTTTCGATTCGCGCGACTCAGCTTCCGCTTTCCCGGGATCCAATTGGAAATGTAGGATCAGAGACGTCAATTAAGAAATAACACAACCGAAAGAAAAGTATAATGTTTGAAAACACAACGTTGAATACAATTAAACTAAATTAAAATAAATTCCTTATTTCGCTTCGTAAAATACATTGAACTTTTACTTTGTTTCACATACAATCAGATGTATGTAAATAAACTTGAATGTCAATTAAAAATTTACCATAACCAACGTGATATATGAGCAGTTAAAGGAAGGTGATACGTTACGTTCGTTTCAAATGTTTCCACGTTGCCTCGTTATCTTGCATACCGACCTGGCATCAACACATGTTTCGATAAAGCTAAAATTTTCTATTGCACTAAGTTTCTATTGCACTATCGCAAGTATGTAGGTAACAATTTCCTCCGTTTCTTTAAATTTACGCAAAACAAAACATAATAACGGTTGTTAAATTACAGACGCAATTCTTCTATTTTTATTGAAAATGGTCTAAAATAGGATCGAAACGTCGAAAAAAATTATTGTGGTAATTTGCAAATAGTGTCTTAAACAGCAATTGATCGAACCAGTGCGCTGAGATCATAATAATACTGTTAGTAACGAATCTCCGTCTGAGAAAAAATTACGTAGTTACTAATCTCCATCTGAGAATTACGTCTTTATCGTTCAACCGTCACATTCCAAATCGCAATTCATAAATATCTGAAAGCCGCAATCAATAAACGGTAACGACGTCGCGTCGTTATTGTTCCTAATATCTAACATTCAGCGAAGTTCACAAGCATCAATTCACGGCATCACCACCCTACAGAAAGTTTCAGGGTTGGAGCTCGCGTTAGACCGACATTAGGCGAACGTGAGTACGCGATCTTTCGGTCGCGGTTGTGGCCGACCGAGATGCAACAGCGACACGGTTCGCTTCGCGTACACTAGCCTCTCGCGAACGGAAGAAAAGGAGAGTGGCTGGGAGAAGGAGAAGGAGAGGAGAGATCCCGGGCGAGAGAAGCGATCTCTTCGCCTTTTCTCTTCTTCTTTCTTGCTCTTGGTAGCAGAGGTCGTCGAAGCGGAGTCTCGAGGCGGAAGACCGACCGCTCGACCGTCCGACCGATCGACCAAGCGGACGAGCCGAGCCGAGCGGAGCTGGAACGGGACGGACCGTGTCGGGAGTCGGGTCTGGGACCGGGCCGGCTAGGCGAGCAGGCTTCGAGCAGCCGAGTAGGCAGGCCGATGTACGCGCAACTTATACAACCACGGATTCCCTCGAATATATCGAGAGACGAACGAAGACGGAGAAAGACGATGGAGAAGAAGAGAAAGAGAGAGAGAGAGACGACGACTCCTCGTTCTCGCGCACGAACCTTGACGCTAATGGCATGCATTACCGCTAATAATAGTTAGAGGAGGACAGGGAGAGCCGAGAAAAGGAGAGGGATAGAATCGGAGATAAACGCGAACGAGTCGATGGAACGAGAAAAGAAAGAGAGAAGAGAGAGAGAGAAGGAGAAAAAGAGAAAGGAGACACGCCGAGCGCGCGAGCCATCGGAAAAATTGACGCGTAATTACGGCCGGCTCGATAGAAGCGACTCGATCTCGCTTCCTGCTCCCTTCCCGAGATTCGTCCTCGTCGTTCGAGGATCGCGAACAGAATCTCTCGCGAATCTCTCTACGATCGAGACCGAATTTCCCGGATTCGAAATTCTCTCGAAACTCCGCGACGGCCGAACCCAGACCAAGCGGAGAAAAGATTTCCGCAGAGTTTCGAGTAAACAGCCGCCCGCCGATAATCCGTATCGTTCCCTACCGTGTCGCCGAGTCTCGTCGAGCCTCACCGTGTCTTCCCGTGTCTCGCGGAGATAACGCCGCTCGCGCTCGCGCGGAACGTGTACGAGCGATAATCGAGATTACTTGCAGAGTTCCTCGAGCGGGAAAAGATGCGAGAGAGGAGGAACACACGCCGAAACAGAGGGGAGCCGCTACCCATTGCCAATATCCAATAGCCAATACCGTTACCATTACCGTGTGCAGCGCGAATATCGCTGTTGCACCGTCGCGCATCGCGTCGATGACCCTTGCCGCTCCTTTGCGCCGATAGTTGAGTTTATTCGCCCTCTCGTTCGCGCGGGAGAGTTTTCGGGAAGGATGCGTCGATTACGGTACATCGCGACGTTTCATCGAGATGCGCAAAAACGCCTGGGAAACGATTTGCAATTTTTCGAGCCACTCACCGCCTGCTTTTCTAGATTGAAATTTATTTTCGCTCGCAAGAGCATTCTTCCGCACGGTTTTTTTCCGAACGATCGGAGAACGACGGATGGAAAACAAGGAGACACAGAAATAGTTGCCTTGGACGATGTTCGTACCGTTCACGAAGAAGTTGCCTCGTCGTCGAAGGAAATTTTGATCCCGCTGCAATGAGACGAGCCGGAGAGGAAAACTTGCGGAACGAGAGGACGATTATCCTTCTTTCCGTGTACAGTAAATCCTCTATAAACGCAACAGCCTCGGGGGGATTCGGTTGCATTTATCGTAGATGGAACACTGTTTTTGAGCTTCAAAGGCCGAGCCGAACGTAGAGAAAGACAGCGCGTGTAAACAGAGATCGCGCGAGGCTGAAACGACTCTGCGATATACCCGAGCCGCGATCAGATTACACAGTGGAGGGGATATTTTTGTTGCGTTTATCGTGTACGGCCTTGTTGCGTTCATAGAGGATTTACTGTACTGCTATTCTAACGTTAATCGTGTACGGCGGTGTAATTGGATCCCATACATTTTTCGAGCAAAATGAAAGAGAAAATTTGTCTACATAAGTATTTGTGAAATTTGATTGATTTTTCAAAGATAAGAGTATGCAATATTTCGAAAAATTTGAAACATCACAGATAGCACACCTAGAGAGCCTTCGGAAATTTTCCATTTGTCAACTTGTTATTTCCGTCTTTATCAGCCAGAGAGAAGATTAAAATTGTTCATGGACGACGAGGGTGCGTCTCGAATTAACTATCGCGACGCGATAAAGGTAGCTCGTAGGGGGACCAGTCCCGGTAGATTCGGAAGCTTATGACGACGGACCACGATGGTCCAGAACGATGGTGTCCCTTTGCGGGATCGACTCGATAGGAAGATGCGAACAGCGAGTAGGCGGGTAGGGAACGAGTGCGATTACCGGTGGTGAACCGCGACTTTGCCGGAAAAGATTCGAGGCAGGAGAGAGAATCTCTTTGCGTTCGGCCCGCGATAAATCGAACCAGGCGTTGCTTCGAGAGACGGGTTTCCTTCCAACCTCTACGGTGTCTCTCGATGTCGGTTCCGCCCATCGGTGATTTATACGCGGCCGAGATATACTGCCGAGCACCCAGCATACGCACCCACCCACTACCCTGCGCACCAAGGACACCCGAAATACGTAAGGAGGAATACCTACCGAGGGTTGGAAGGCTAGACCGCGCGCGCGCAAACCTCGAGAAAAATCCGTCCTGCGTGGTCTCGATGCATTGATGCTGCAGGCACCGATCGGTCCAACGACTGAATTCGATTTTATTATCGGGTATACTTACGAGTTACACGAACGCATTTAACCAGACTACCACAGATTGTTGTCGTAGCATCGAAAAAATATTCAGGCGCATGTTTTCGAGATTTCCTAAACTAGATAGTTGTATATTAACACTAAACCTACCACGAGGGGTCAAACGACCCATTTTAGATTTTGTATTTGACAATTATTGAAACTGTAAAGGTTTTTTTAATGGGAATTTATTGAATATATTTTTTGACTCCAGTATATATCATAGTAAAAATCGCACAAAATATAAATAATCTTGTTATTTTTATAATACTATACACATATCAGTCAGTTTTTATGGTCGGTAGGTTTAGTGTTAAGGGAATGTTCTCGTTTCCAATGATCCAAAAATCAATTTTATTGTATTTCATTCTCTTCGAGTATAAGCGTTCTCAGCGAGGAGCAAAATTGAACCTGCGAAATTACCTAATATTGGTAAAATGTTGAACAGTAACACTATTTCGTTCATCGACAGGCCGTTCTCGGGAGATGAAATTGCATTAATTGGAATTTTTGATTGTCTCATGTTTCGATCGGTTGGTTCGATTCGGAAGTATCCCAGAAGACAGAGGGCGAGGTGAAGAACGAGAGAGCAAGTTTCCACGGACGCCTGGTAACGCGATAGATTGGACGTAATTAGGGTCTTAATAAAATTCGCTGGCAATCTAGGAGGAAGCGGCTTGCCGCCCGAGGCGGATTCGTTCCACGACTAGGGCCTGGTTACTCGTAACAAACCGCAGACACCCTGACCGGCCTCGAGCGCATTGTGTGCGTGCTGGCGGTCGCGCGATTGTGCGAGTGCGACCTACGACTGCGAATGCGAGCGTTCGCGTCATTCGCGCAGACCGCGATATAACCTAATAGAATTATTTTCCAAGTACGAGGGGTCGCGGCTCCCCCAGGAAGCGACAGCAGCCGCAACAGCCGCAACAGCAGGGGTCGCAACCTAGAGGCATAAGGGATGTCGCCCCGTGCTCCGATACACCCTCCGCTCCCTCGCCACTTTGCTCGTTCCGTGGTTTTACGGGCAGAGATAATAACCACCATCGAACAAATAAATAACGTTGAATCCGGGAGCTTTCCGCGGATTTTCGGCAACCTTCTTCGCGAGAACAGACAACCAGATGTCTTAGCGCGTGTTCTAGAAGAACCGGCGCGATTCTCAGCGTACAATTTCTACGGTCGCGGCTAGTTAGCTAGAATGATCGTGCACCTTCCGACGATTTTGATCCGCGACTGCTACGACGACCTTTCTTCTCGGCTACCATCTGCTTCGCGTCACCTGCGATATCGCGTTTCTTTCGCCGCGCTGAAATGCCGATGTACACCCCCGTTCAGAAGTCATCGCGAGGAATCGCTATCGGACACAATTTCGTTCAACGCGTTTGCATCGTTAGTATACATGTGCACAGAACGTATCGCTGATTTTCGTTCCCTTGATATTTTCGTTATTTCAACAAAGTTGTTCCTGATCGAGGTTACTTTTCGAGTTTAATACCGAGTTTCTATTCTGCGAGGTTGTAGTGTGCGTCCACACGCGTTCAACGACTAGCAACAACTACCACCTTCGCACGACTACAAACGAATGGAGTCAGATTTTCGAAAATGTCTCGAAATAATATTCTCCTGTCGTCGACTATTCGCTCCTTCTAGATCGTCTAATCGCTCGATTACGATCGTGAATTGCTTCCGCTAGATTTCAAACACACCAAATTCCACGAAAAACAACAAACATCTTAAAAATAACACGGCATAACGAATCAGTTTATAATAATTCAAAATACACGATGACTTTATGAATTTTTACACATTTTCCAAAAGGAAGAAGGATGAAAGAAAAGGTCCAACGAAGATTGACGAGTCAAAACGTAATCTCCAAGATCCTGTATCTCGGAGATATCGTAATCAAGTTTGGCACGAAAAGCCCGCAATATTTCGGAGTCGTTTCAGGCCAGAGGAGTTGGCCCATCGCGCGTTGTTGCGAGGTGTTGCGCGTCCCGTCAAAGAACCGCTCGAGAGCGAAACGTTCCCGTTCTCATTCCCGTTTCCGTCCTCGTTCTCCTTTCCGTCGCGCGTCGCGTCGCCGTCGAGTCGTGCCGAAAATGGCATTGCTCTCGCGAGCGCGGAGAAAGCAATTTCTGGATCGCAGCGGCGCGAAGAGAAGATGCTTCCTGGCTATAAAGTATGCGCGTTATTTTCTCGGCGAGTTATCTTGCCGGGAGGGTGAGAAAGGCGCGAAGCGAGGGTGGACAACCCTTTGTCGCGCGGGCAAAGTATCTCCGCGACGTTTACGTTCTCGCGCGTCCCGCTTTGACAATCGCCGGAAGAGACGAGGGAGCCTTTAAAATTGGCGTCTGCCGCGCCCGGGCGATAAACTCGATTTCGCCAGACAACCAGAAGATACGAATTCCGGGCGCGGCTCGATCGGACACGCGTCTAACTCTCGAAGCGCGTTCGGACAACCCTCCCCAGACCTTTCAAAACCTCTCGAAACTCGGAAGAAACGAAAAGAAGATGAAAGGGGCTGCAACGACGCGTCTCGTTGCGACTCGGCTCGACTCGACGCGACGCGGAACGAGCAGAGCCGGAAGAAAACCGGAGAAGATGGATAGGCGAAGAGGGTGGGAGCGAACGGGAGAGAGAGAGAGTGAGAGGGAGGAAGAGAACGGGAGAGGAAGAGGTCGCGCGGGAACGAGAATGGTTGTAGAGCGCGCTGCAGGCGAGGCCTGACATTTGGTTACTGACATTTTCACCCCGGGGTTGACGGCGGGCAACCCTTTGGCGTTACCCGCGCTCAATCACTCCATTGTCTCGAGCGGCGCTCGTTTTATGCTCGCGTCAACGCTTCATTATGGGGCCCCGGGTCCGGTCGACTTGGCTTCTATAGCCCACGTGCTCGGCACATTGTCTATCCCAAGAATATATTACGCGCCCACGCGATCCACCGCGCGCGCACCGTGTCGTCTATCGTCTCTCACCTTCGTCTATCCTTCTCCCTCTCTTTCTTCCCCTTTGTCTCTGTCCGCCTATCGAAACGTTGCTCGCACGAAAGACGGAGGATCGACGAAACATCCAGAAGAATTTTTACGAACGTTGTTCCGAGCGTGCCGGTTCGAAAAGCCGTTGCGGTGCAGCACGTTGCAACGATTTTCGCTATTAATTGGTACGTGAAGTCGCGCGCTCCTGCTCAATTAATTGCCGAGGGCATCGATCGGGCGCCGCCCTCGTAATAGACATTGTTGTCGCATTGTTTACGGTAACTAGCAAATTTATCGAGGGACCGCGACCGAAACGCGGCGTGCCACAGCGAGCCTAAAGTGGCATAGCGCGGCGCAATTCCTCTAGAGACCGCTCTGCTTCCTCTTGTGTGCTCCGCGGTAAAAAATTTACACTTCTTTTGCATTACTTTTATTTACAATGATACCATCGTTCTAGAGATGTACGAAAACCCGAAAATGTGACCTCAGAACGAGTCGGGAACAGGCATGTCCCCGAACTATTAAACTAAACTATTTCGGGTCTCGATTCGGGATTCCCGGGAGTTTCGGAAACCCGAGCAACATTTCGGAACTTGGTATTCAAGTTTGTTAAATATAACTATGGCTACAAATTTTTTTATTTTTGAAGGATTCTGAAATTCCTCAGTACAAAATAATTAGACGGATCTTTATGCATTTATAGCTTATGAAAATATTCAAAAAATGCTAGAATATAAAATTAGATAGAATTGAGTAAGATTTTTATTTGTTTTGGATCTACAGAGGCTGCTCCCATTAAAAATAGGATTTCACTTCAGGCCATTTTCTTAAAATTTGTCTATAAAAATTAAAAATTACATAAACATCCGCAGTCTAGAAATAATGAAACTAAAGATGATGTGGCATGAAAACACTTTCTCTCTAATTTTCAATTCTAGTTCTAGCAAAACAGAGTTTTAATTCACGGAGCACGAACGTATCAACATAAACAAAAATTTCTCGTTCCACCCGACCCGACATTTTCGAGTTTTCTGCACACCTCTAGTGACAAGCGTTGCAACGGTTTAACGAAAGCGGCGGGAACAACGATCTCGCTTATCCGGCGCAGAGGGAAAACGTATGCGACGCGACGCGGAACGCAGCGAATACCTGATAATCCCGTGTCGGAGAATAAATGTCGTAAACGCGCGGATTACCGGGCGTTCGCTGGTCGGTCACGGCTTCGCGAGCCTGCCAAAAGGTCGGAACTTTGGGAGCGGTTCGCAAGGAGCAAAGCAGCAAAGGTCGTGGGCATATCGATAGTTCGGATCCGGCGTTCGTTTATGGAAAATGTAGAAAATCCTGAAAGATTATATTTGTTTTCAGGACTGTCAGGTTTCCCCGATTTGTCATAGTTTTTAGCGGGTTCAGGACCGTTGAAGGTAATTTTCTGCAATAATCTGGATATTTTATGTTTGCTTTTCTAGCCAACGAGTTGGTTTTAAATTAAGTTCAATTAAGAATTAAGAGAATCGTCTTCATAGCTCATCATAACATAGAAGAATTTCTGACAATGAGTTCATTCTTTATCTGTGGTGTATGATAAATCATTAAATACAATAGTTTTATTTTTATTCCTTTACAGCTACATATATCTGTGGTTGTAAGGAAGAACGCCGCATGTCACGTACTTTCACTTTCGATATACAGTAAACCCTCTATAAACGCAAAAAGGCCGCACGCGATAAACGCAAAAAAAATATTCCCTCCACTATAGTAATCTGATCTCGGCTCGGGTATATCGGTGTGAACCATTACTAATGCGACGCGGAGAGTCGCAGTCGTCGGCACAGTTCAAAGGTCCGTGCGTCCTCACAATGTAATGCCAATATAAAATCTTTTTTATTATTACTTATTTTCTTATGAAACTTTCACCAATATATTTGTGGCATTTTTCTGATTAAAATAAGACCAAACACGATATAATTTCAACTATATTTAGTGGTTTAATTGACAATGAACATTTCGGGCGCAAGGAAGGACAGCGTATGGGAAAGAAAGAGGCGCGGAGAGTCGCAGTTGCTTCGGCCTCGCGCTGCCTTTCTCTACGTTCGGCTCGGTCGTTGAAACTCAAAAAATAGTGTCCGTCTACGATAAATGCAAACGAATCCCGCCGAGGACTTTTGCGTTTAAAGAGGATTTACTATATTACCGTACAAAGTTTTGATGCGTATGAACATAGGACATCGTTCATCGGAGCTTTTCGAATTTGTTTCCATGACCTCTTTCCTGGTAAATACGTAAAGCCTGTACTCTTTAAAATTTTTGACATACGACGCTTTTCCTTACAACCAGAGATATGTTCTATCTAACCCTAGGAGGCGTTTCAAAGCGTTCGGGTTTCTGTCATAAATGTCCGGGGTTTGTAACTCTCTCTGTCCCAGATCAGTGATTTCACAGATTGCATTGTTAGTCTTTCCCGATCTGACGTCGGCACCTATCCGAACTCGCACCTCGCGATCGCAGGTAGATCGAGGATTCGCAGGTACAGCGAAGGTCAAGTTCCTGGCCCTAGAGGCTTCCCTTCTTCTCGCGCGATTCCTGTTCCTGTTCCTGTTCCTGTTCGGGTCGCAGTTCCTGTTGCTCTCTTTCTCTCTCGCGTCGACCGTTTAGTCGTCCGTGACCGTTCCCGCGAAACGGAAGAACAGGCGGACTCGTTTCGGCGCGTCTCTTTCCTTCCCTCGCATTGGACCGGGTCGATCCTTCTTCTGGATCGTCGCACCTTCTCTGCGGCGCAGCGCGCGTAACACCGTGGACCGGTTTCGAGAACAGCCTCGGGGCTAAATGTCAACAACGGCGTAACGGCCCGGTTAGAGGATTACCCCCGGTCTCTGGCCTCACCGCACAACGCCGCGCAACACCGCATCGGACGCGCCTCGCCTCGTGTCGTCGAGGGTAACGCCAGACAAAAGGTCGTGCACTTTTCGCGCGTCATAATCCGTCCGAGAGGGTTCACGCGGCCACTCTCGCTGCACGATTCTCCTCGAGCATCGGTGTATCGAGGCTACCGTCGACGCGACGCCACGTGATAGACCGAAAGACGGTCGCGAACGAGAAATTCGGCGTCGTCTTACCACGATGCTGAAGCAAATCGTTATTATGTATCCGGCATTCGAATCGATTCGAACATTTCATACCGCGTGGATCGCACACGCCCAACATCGAACTTTGCGTTCGAGTCATTTCAAATTGTCCCTATTAAACGATACATATTACACTGTGCTGCGACGATAGTCTGTCGAGATAAAGGTTTTCTGTTCCGTATTCCATCTTGAACTCGGCGCCTTTATCTCGACAATTGCGATCTTGCGCGAAATGTTCAGAGTATCGATTCTGGGAACGTATGGTGTCATTAGAACGAGTCGTGCGACTCGAAAGAGAAGAATCGAACAATACAAGGACAAAATACGCTACAGTATTTTCTCGGCTCTCGAACAGGATGGGCAAAAAGGAAAGGGTTTGGTCTCGGGCCCGAGTTAGCCGGTTGTCAGACCCGGAGGCTCGACGTTTAGCCCGAATACCTTAATGGGATTGGCATTGTCGTCGTTGACGCGACAATACAGGTCCTAAACGGGCGCTTATAGGTGTCGCCGGTGCTATAAGCAGCAGCTGCTAGCTGCTAGTGCGAGGCACGCGCGTCGCGTTGTTTCGATGCGTACCAGCGATACGGCCGAGGCGCTTCCTATCCCCAAACACGAGCTTTGTTACGGTAATTAGCGCGTTTCCTCCAGTTTCGCGATGCCGATTTTCAATAATGTCCGCGCTAATTTCGAAATCTGTGGATATCCGAAGAAGGCGATCGTCGCTGTCCGCGCGACATTTTCTGACGTCACGGTACCCGCCCGTTTCCTCCGAGCGGAAATCAGAGGCGCCGACGAGTACATCAAACCGTTGATTACCGTCGCGAGGGCGATTCCGCGAACATACGGCCGGGAATCCTGGGTCGATTCCGGTAATTACACGAGCCAGCAGCTGTCTCGAACCATTAAAGAAAGTTTTTCTCTGAAACCCCTTCGTTACCACGGACGAGATGTCTCGCATCTTCTATTATAATGCGAGACTGGATTGCGAGGCATTTCGTCGTTAACTGTAACATCGCTGTACAAGTAAATTTCTTTTGTTCTTCCTATTATTATTCCTAAGTTACCAAAAATTTCTTTCTTTCCTCTTTCATTAAAGATAATATGAGAAATTGGACCGAATCCTGGTAAAATTAGAATATAAACTTCTGGGTGTCCAAAAAATCAAAATAAATGTTGATATAAAATAGGATCCCCTCCTCCAGAAGTGTCAAAAAAGGAGGTATTTAAATTTCGATCAATTAAAAGTATAGTAATAGCACCTGCTAGTACAGATAAGGATAATAATAGTAAATTTTTACTGATTGGGGGATAAGAGGAACTTGATCATAATTAATAGAAATATATTTCATTAATATAATTGAAACAATAAAATTAATGGCTCCTATAATAGATGAAATTCCTGCAATGTGTAATGAAAAGATTGTGCAATCTACAGAAATAGATGAATGATATATAATAGAAGATAGGGAGGAGGGGGTATACATATATCCGAACCCTAACCGTGCCATTCGTTTACTTGAAAAGTAGGTACTCCGATCCCGCATTGGGCACATTAATCAAAACCCGAATGAACTTTCCGTGGCAATTTACCGGTTGACTCGTCGACGAACGATCCCCAGAATATCGCCTCGAATCCGCGAATCCGCGGATCCGTCTCGGAAGGAAGCGATCGATTTGTTCCCGGCTTGACGCGACGCGACTCGTCTCGGTCCGGATCGGCTTACCTTGCGTTCTTTCGCGATAATCCGGGGCGGTTTTAGGAATCGACCAGGCGAAGGGGAGCGGAGTCTCGCGAGCGAGCGTTCCGGTGCTCGCGCGTACAAATAAGGCGACCAGAAAGGAAAGGAGAGGTGGGGAGAGCAGAGGAGAGGAGAGGAGAGAGACACGGAGAGGGATCACGACGGTGCTCGACACAAAGCATCCCCCAAACACCCTTTCGGAGTCGGAGGTGACGTCACCGACAATGGAAGGTCGAGCTGTGATTAAAGATCGAGAGACTCCGTAAAAACTCCTTGAAAAGTGTTGGAAAGAAGAGTCTGGGATGGAGCGGCGCGGCGGCGGTGGAGACGGTGAAGACGGTGGTGGGGGCGGGCGGGGCAGGAGGGCGGGCAGACCTACCGGCGTGAAATATTGCCTCCGCGGCACCCGACAGCTATATGACGTTTCCGAAGGGCATGAAAGAATCCCCGCCACCGTCTTTCTCTTCGCTCCTCGCCTTCGTTCGTCGCCTCGCTTCGTCTTTCCGCTTGGTTCGCTCGGTTCGCTCCGTTCCACCGCCGCGAGGACACCGAACTACCCTCTTCCCTCGCGAACCGTCTTTGGTTCGTTTCCTTTCCGCGCAGAAACTTTTAGCGGAACGAACGCACGAAGCTGCTTCGTGTACGATTAACCCCAACCGCGTTCGTTCGTTCGAAACAGAACGGAAGTATGAGACGAACGACGAGTCGCGTAAACGAAGAATCCTCCGTCGATAAACGTATATCGTCGATACGCGGTTATGAAACTCGAGGATCGTCCGCTCGCGTGAATACGTTTGGATCGGCGTCGATACGACTACGAGGACAAACATTGCGCCGCGCCAGAAGGGAGTCCGTGCGGTTTAAAATCGGTCAATTTACGGTGACGATGGTCAACGAGGCGCCAGGGCATTTAGCCGGTTGACGCTTGCGGAATGGAGCGGTCTGTCTGGGCCGGGACGAGACGAGATGAGTCGAGAGAAAATGAGACGAAACGAGACGGGACGCGATGGGATAGGAGAAATCGTGATCGAGTGGCGAAGGGGAAAGGGATCGAGGAGCAGAAACGCCACTCAACGGCATTATTCGAATTGATGCGGTGAATTGGCGCTGACGACATCGGAGAGCCAATCCGACGGTTTGTTTATTGGTCGCGCGTTGGCGGATTCCTTGCGGTTTGCTTTAATTGAACCCTCGTCGATCGTAAACGAAACTAATGTGTATTCTCTTCTGCGAGCCATCGAACCGCTCGATGAAAAATCCCCGTGTCGAACGAACAAAGATCTCTACGCCGTGGCCACAGTCTACTCTTTGTATTGTCGCGTCGCGTCTCTCGTCGCTTCACTTCGGCGCCGCGCCGAGGCGATAGAAGCTATCGTCGAATTCCTTCGGGACCGCCACGTGCGCGTAATAGCCCATTACGCGTACGCATGGGAATAACGCGATTTGCATTCCTAGAAGGGACCTCGTGGTCCGCGGAGGGCTAGCGACCAGAAGGAACGGGGGGACGAACTCCAGAGATAGCTAGGTTGATGGACAACCAAAGCGAAGCGGTTGTAATACTGAAATTTTCTAAAATACGTTGGTCGCGCACCCCAAACGTTTTCGATTAACGTGGTCAATCAAACTGTATAAAATATTTAAAACCTTTCTGTATTTAACATGTTTGCACAAATTCTCATTGTAAGACTGTAAATTAATATATTGGCGAGTAAAGAATGGACATTCCGAGAAATTTTGCAAATTTTTTAGAGAAACATTAGCAAATTGTTGAAAGAAGTATAGTAAATGGGTTAACTCCTTGCCGTATTTTGACGAGCCATGCTGAAGAAGAGCCGTGATGAAGGTTTTCAACAAAGTCTAACAAATATGAATGTAACGCGTTTCATCTTAGATGAAACAAAATTAGATTCGTTTGTGATCAATATTCAAGCATTAAAATAAATGTAGCCATACGAGAAATATTTTCGGGATAAAGACGTTCTAATCATTGTAACTGTGAAAGAAAAGCTACGGCAAGGGGTTAAGCAGCAAATGCGTGCTATATATACGTATAGCGGAACAATTGATCGTATTCGAAATCGCATGTATGAAATCTCATTTTAATCGCTGGAGAGTATCGTGCACATTCGACGATCGGTGTCGATCGAGTGTCGCGAGAGTAGTCTCGGAAACCGCATAATCTGGGGTTAGATTGCGCGCACAGCATGCTGGGAGGGTTCGGGGCGCGTCGATGACGAGAGAGCGAGGCGACGGCGTATTATCCGCCGCGTGGGTGACAAAACAATGGTGAGCAGCAAAGCGAAGGAAGGCGGAAGGTTTCGCGCGGTGTGCCGGTGCGGTGGGGTGAAATCAAGGGATACCCCGTATGATTAGTCCGACATTTGCACGGGCAGCGTCTCTCCAGTTGGCACGCATTCCAATGGCTCCCCGAGCAGAGCAGAGCAGAGCGGAGAAGAGCAGAGTCGACTCTAGTCTCATTCGACTGCGTGTCTGGTTGCCCGAGGGCGGTTTTCGCGGCAACCCCGGTCGGTCGTCCCTTAAAATGCTCCTCTTCCGACGGCAGCCGGCCGACAGCCGTTCTCGCGAACCTTGATTACAAACTTTTTAACCGCAATGCGCGCTTTTAACCATTAACGCGAACGTCGCGTCGTGTCGCGTCGCGGGGATATTTCGGCGCGGAAGCGTGTCTTCAATATCCCGGAATTAAGGGTACGGATATAGTGCAGCGGATCGAGGATAGCAAGATGCTGATGAGAGAATAGTGTGGCACACATAGAAACAAAAATCATCGCACAGCTCTCCTCTACGTTACCCTTACCTAGCCGCTCCACTATACTCTCGTATCAATTCGGGAGACCCTAATCAAACCTAGTACGTTCACTCTCGCAACCCTCGCGATGGATCAGACCGAGGATCTTTACTTTTATTGGAATATGAGCTTCTCACGCTCTGCGCCACGAGAATGGCCAATGAGGAGCATTGCAGTTCCTTTTTTTTCGATGCCACCGATAGTCAGTTTGAGCTCTGATCAGACAACCGACTTTTGTAAAGAGGAAAATGTACTTTCTCTTTCATTATTAAGATACAGACGTTATCTTTAATAACTTTCCACGCCGATCGCAAGAGGCAGCAGCCAAATGGAAATTTCTTTCGATGCTTTTCATAAATGTATCACGATGTCGCTATGATCGCATATAGGAGCACCGTTCTAAAAGATTTTTCCGATTCTGTTTCAGACGCGTGCGGATTGTCGGACGTGGCCCACATCGAGTCCCTTCAAGAGAAGTCGCAGTGCGCCCTGGAGGAGTACTGTAGGACACAGTATCCGAACCAGCCGACGAGGTTCGGCAAGCTGTTGCTGCGGTTGCCGTCGCTGAGGACGGTGTCGTCGCAAGTGATCGAGCAGCTGTTCTTCGTCCGGTTGGTCGGGAAGACGCCGATCGAGACGCTGATCAGGGACATGCTGTTGAGCGGCAGCAGTTTCAACTGGCCGTACATGTCCACGATGTGACATTCTGTCTGGCGACAGCTAGCTTCCGCGTAATACTGTCGCTCTCCGTCTCGTTCCGCGGCCCGACCGAGCTGCGACCGTCGAGCGTTCCGCAGGCGAGTTCGGAGCCGAGATCGGCCGAAATCGGCGAAACCGTGCGTTGCGGCCGCGAGACAGAACGAACGAGAAAGGAAAGGTTCGTTCGCTGTTCGCGTAGAAATCGACGACGATCGGACGGACGAATCTCGATGCCCAACGAACCGACCGCGACTATTTTTTAGACGAGTTCGGAAGCTGTATTTCGACCGCGAATCGGCGCGCAGTCGAGCGCGAGGCCGTCGAGGCAAAGGGCGGTGTCGGGCGGTGTCGTTAGCCACACGGTAAAAGGTGCGCGAGAGGGTCGAGCGAAAAGTGGGCGGAGGAGACGAGACGCGTGACGGAGAAACGGGTTCGAAAGAAAAGAAGGGCGGAGTGGACGGAACGGAAGATGCGCGATAAAGACGTCGCTCGCTCGACCGGCCGAATCGAACCGGGCCGAGTCGAGCAGGCGCCAACGACCGGCATCTCGACCTCGGGTCCGAAAATCGACCGTCGCGGCTCGATCTCTTCCTCGCGAGGCGATCGCGTGCTCGCCCAGTGGCCCACGATTCCCGGCGACAGCACGCTGCATTTTCTCGTCGATTACGCGAGCAGACGAGCAGACGGGATAGAGCGAGACGAAAACCGAGACCGCGAACAAGAAAAAGAACGAGACCACAAGGAGGGACAACGGAAGGTCGTCGCGCGAAGAAATCATAAATTAGCATTTGTAATCGACGGCGTTGGATCTGGAAGATCTTTCGTCGGTAATCTCGCATCGATCTCCGCGTCGTGTAATTGCCGCTAGTCGAGTCATGCCGAAACTCTTAGTCATTCGTTTCGACGTCTCGTTCTCCGCGTGCGTGCCCGCGTTCTCAAGAATTTCTGTTTCTCTCTTTCTCTCCTCTCTCTTCCTCTCTTCCCTTTCCCATCCCTATCCCCTCGTCCATCCTATTCCAAGCGCGAAGCCGTTTCGAATCGGTCGATTCGTCGCCGACTTTAACACGATACGTCGCTTTCGAAGAAACTGTCCCGTATCGCCGTCCGTCGCCTCCTCTCTTTCGTCTTGTTTCGTTAGCGGCAAGTCGATCGGCGTCTTCTCCGATATCCGAGCTGTTCATTCTTCTTTTCCGGAACGAAATCTTTCGTTGCGCCGTATTCGTAAGATTTCGTCGTCGTCCACGAACCGACGCTGCTTCATTGTTACTTCGTTTCGTGTTATTATGTAGAATGTTATTCGGACGAGCGCCTTCTGTGTTTTTCTTCCCCTCCGTTCGTACTACTCGCGCGGACGACGATGCGAGCGCTATCGGGAGCCGAGAAGATGGCAGTCGGCTGCCGTTCACTCTATCACGGTAGAATAATCCCCGTGAATGGATACACGGAATCGAAGTACAATACCGAGAATGTTCGAGTTGGGAGGAATCGGACGCAAACCGACCCGTCGGCTTCATGACTCTCGATGGCGCGCGAGCGAATGCGTAACAGTAAGAAGACAAGGGTAAAGCCGAATGGTCGCGTTATTTATCAGTAGACTGCGGATCTTTATTGCATTTATAGCAAAATTGAATGAATGAAATTGAAAATTGTTGAAAAATTTTAGTACTTTCTGTTATTAACATGTTATTAACTGTTATTATATATAACTTTCCTGTATTGAAATCATTAAGGGAAGAAATAACATTCAATTTGGTTTCTATTTTTTGCAATCGATGCAGACAATTTTTATTTTGTACTAGCTGCTCGTTCTCAGGCTCTCCGGGCAGGTTGCTCGGCGAGCTGAATCCAATGTGTACCTCAAATTGAATACAAGTGCTACCAGTCAAAAGTTAGAAGCAGAAACGTGCCCGAAAGAGGGCGAAAAAGTCGTCTTTGGTCACTAATGACATCACAACTTTTGAACGAATGGACTTTTTCGAATGCGGATTTCTCCTAAACCTTTCCTAAGAATCACTGCGTCTAATGGCTGAAACCTCAGCTTTTTACGTTCAGCCGTTCTCAGTTGATGCAAACAGACAGACAGACACGATTTTACTATATAAAAATAGAAATAGAGATAGAGATAAAGATCCGCAGTCTATTTATCAGAGAATTATTTTGTTTTACCGCGCTCGGGACGATCGTCGATTTTCGGAGGAAGAGCGTGGTCTTCGCCGACGAGACGCTGGACGAGGTTTAGATCGTTCGACGGAGGCGCGAGTGTTCCTTCGTTCGCGACACGTTCGCGACGCAAGTTTGAAATATTCTTCGAAATCGTTGTAAAAATTATAGGGTCTAGGCGCGCACTCACCGGCGGTCGCGGTAGCCGGAGCTCTCGGAGACTGCGGGACGACGCGCGGGTAAACATATATTTTTCTTTCGGGAGCGTAGGTTTGTATCTACTTGTAGGAAGCGACTGGTCGCCCGTCGCTCGTCGCTCGGTCTCCGGGAGGAGTTCTCTGTTCGGCGGAACAGCGTAATCGCGGAGTCGCGGAGTCGGCGAACGCAATGTGATATAGAAATATACGCGCGTACAGGCGCGTGCCGAGAAAACTAGAATCCGGTTTTCCGAGACGGTGCTCTTTTTTTACTCTATAAATACTGTACAATATACCTCCGAAGACGGTGCGTTGTATAGCGTTGTACGAGGAAAAGGACACGACGGATCGTGTAAGAGAAGCGAAGAACACTACGTTTGAATACTACGTTACGATAAATGTGGCAATGTCGAGCTAGTTACTTAGAGAACCACTTAGGGGTATATGGGATATTTCTAATATTTTTAAGCAGCGATCGTTTGCGAGGAGACTGCGTCGCGTATCACTGCGAGGGGCGCGATATCGACCCGATTCGATCCGGTCCGAATCGAAGCGAATCGTTAGTCGTAATCGTACGCGTTCGATCACGGGACAGGAGAGGAAACGAGCGCGCCGCGAACCAGTCGAACGAATTTCGCGATCGAGACGACGATCGCTCCTCGTACCGAACAATTGTATTATATCAAGCGCGAATCGTGTTATCGTTGGATGTACGTAGGCCGAAAAGATATCTATACAAAGTTATGTATAAAGGTGCGAAACCATTTTTGTATAAAACGTGTACATAATTAATATATACATATATTATATATATAAATACAAATATAAATACGACTACAATAACTCTACAAGTGCGAATATACGAATTTGAATACACGGAGGTACGAACGCAGAGACGGAGCCGGAGTTCGAGACGAGAACGAAGAGGAATTACAGAGAACGGGGAATCGCGAGGAACAAATAGTTTCCGGTAAGTACGCGTAGAAAGGATGTGGCAGGATTCTCTCCTTCCGGTATCCCCGAAAGGGTACCAATCATATTTTTTCGTAAGCGAACGATCGCAACAGTTTATGTTACCAAATTCAGTGATAAAACTAAATATTAGGTGTACAAATAAATTCGGTGTCTTTTGAGCATACTTTTGATCATTATTTATAAAAAAGAGAAATGCACGTTTTGTTTCGAAGTAATCATCATTACTTTCTATACACTTCTCCCACCTTTCGGGTAGCTGGCGAATCCCGTTTCTATAAAAAGATGGTGGTTATGATCGAATAAACTCATCAATGCTTCTGTGGACCTCTTCTTCTGTGGAGAGATTCGAACTCAGAATCAACCAAGTGGTGTTGCAGCGACTGAAAAAGGTGATAATCCAAGGGGGCCATATCGGGGGAATATTCCGCATGCGGGAGAATCTCCCAGCCCAAAGAAGAAATGAATTCCAGTGCTGTCTTCGCCGTAAAAGGCCTTTTTTTCTCAATTGCGTCGCTTAAATAGATCGTTTATTGTTGATACCTTTCAACAGTAATCATTTCCCCAGGTTTCAACAACTCATAATAAATGTCCTTCGTTCTGCACGTTTTTCGGCATTCCATTGCGTTCTCCATCACTGAGATCAAAATTTCCACTACGAAACCTTCGGAACCACTTCTTGCATGTTTTATAAGTTACAGCATTTTCATCTAACGCCGAACAAATCATTTTCGTAGCCTCGGCAACATTTTCTTTTAACTCAAATGCAAAAAGCATACAGTGTCGAATGTGCTGTTTCTTAAACGCCATGATGCAAAGTATTGTTTCTTGAGGTAATGTACCAATTAGCGAAAATTTATGTGGTGCGTTTAGTAGGGTAAGGTTGATGCTTTGAAACACCAAGGCGGCGGGAGAAAATTTTCATTTGAAATGCACAGTTGAATATATGTAAAGGCACCGAACTTATTTGTACACCTAATATATACTTTTGTTCGGTTAGCTCCCATACTCTCGGAATACAGAGAGAGGCACCGAGAGAGAAGACAAACGGGAACAATTTTTTTTCTCGTACCCTGACCGCTTGGAAGTCGGGGGATTCCTGCACGAGCGTGTTTCAACATAAACAATCGCCGAGCGAATTTTCCCGACACGCGACAGTGATTTCTGGCCGAAGCGGCTCGGCTCGACGCGACAACGACGGGCGACGGCTGCGTCTGGGAGCGCGACCCCGCGTGCCCTCGCTCCCTCGTTTCATCCATCCTCCACCCTCCGCGAGGAACGCGACTCGTTTTCTCCTTTCGATTCTCTCCTCCTCTTTGAGAGACTGGCCGCGCCCCTCTACCGATCTGTTCGCCTAATCTTCCGCTTCTCGCAAGTTCGCCGTGCAGCGATAACAACCGTTACCTAGCAAGCCGAAGCTGGTTGAAACAGCGGTAACCAAAACTGCCGATCAAACATACTCGATCATCGAATTTGGCAATCTGTTGGTATAGCAAGGACCATTGAGCAGAGCGGACTTAGAAGAGGCTGTTATGCGGATTTGATACATTTATGACAAAAATGAGTATGAGAAATAAAACTGTGAAGACATCAAACGAATTTAAGTATGCTATTACATTATTATCGACTTATTCAGATTATTAAAACAAGGAATACATTTTCATTTAATTTCGCTTCCCAACGATTGAATTGGAAAGTTTTGATCCAGTTCTAGCTGTATATGTTAAAGTGGAGCAAGCAGAGTAAAGCAGAGTAAATAGTAGATGCGTTTCGCCGAAGTTGCCATAAACTAAGAGCGTAACGTCGTCAACATGTTCGTTTGAACATAATGGTCGTCGACGACCCGTGGTGGATAGCGAGTAACGGCTCTAACGGCAACGGATCGAGATATTTGTCGAAGTTTCTGCACCGTCGGATCGGTTTGTCGCGGTCGTTGGTTCGCGTTGGTTGTCTGCGGTAAACAGCGTTGCTGGTCGCCGCGAAATGCGCATAAATCGCGGATAAATCACGGCGTAGAGAAAGACAGACACAGATAAAGAGAGAGAAAGAGAGCGATACACCGAGCCGGCGCGCATGGAAAGACAAAAACCGAAGGAGACGGGGGGCCGAACGGGTCGCGCAAGATCGCGAGCGATGCCACCGGGCATGGGCGGCGAGAGCGGAGCGTCTCGTGCAGTCGGGCCAGAGCCGGATGCTTAGAATTTCGATAAATCTAGCTTGGCAGGCGAAACGAGGCAAGGGAGAAAGCGCGAGAGAGACCCGGAGAAGAGAAGAAGAGTTTTTTCGGGCTCTCGATGCGTGATTTGGCCGGCGTTCAAACATTCCGCTTCTTTTCTCGACGCGGTAAACGACGCTGGTTCGACCGGACGCGGACGAGAACGGTTCGCGTTTCACCGATCGAGCACGAATCGGGCTCGGGACGCGACACCTCGAAAAGAGCTCTCTAGAATTCGGCGATCCGTTGCGCGGAAACGTTATCGGTGGGCTCACGTGTCGCCGACCAGTGGGCCGAGGGCCATTTCCGGCGTGGAAAGTTTGCGATCGCGGCCCCTCGAGTCGCGCGCCCCGCTAACGCTGGAAAACGGCAAAGGCCGCAATCGGGAAGGAGATTTTGGAGCGGGTCCAGTTGCGCCCTCCCTTTGCCGAAACTTGCTGCTCTCGAATCGCCGTGTTTCCCCGCTTTATCGTTCCCGTAGAAGAGATACGGTCGCGGATCTTGGGTCCCGGTCTTCGGCCTCTGTTTTCGGCCACCGCTTTGGATTCCCGATCCCGTTCTGAACATCCGTTGTACATCGAATTCTATCGTATCTCGTCGGTCGATGTTATACGTCGCTCCGTTTCATGTTCGAGGTCGTTCAATCTACGTTTACAAAGACTCGTTCGCAGTTTACGACTGGACGCAACGTCTGCGCTGGTCTGCGCGCACGATAGTTTCTATAAACGTGAAATCGGCTGAAGTTGAATGTGTCATTGTTTGGCATATTGTCGATCGAACAAAAGAATCGTACGTAGGAGAACGGAAATAAGGTTTTAAAACGAGTCGACACTTACTTTCGAAAATTGTTTCCAGAGAAACGAAAAGCATCGACCACGTAATCTATCTACGTTTGTACGCCTATAAGGACTCCTATGATCGATGCGTTCGAACAGCTTCGATGATACGGTCATGCCCGCGCCCGTGCCCGTTTCCGACGATCAAAGGGAACGCGCCCCGGTAAACCTCCCGAGCCTTCCGTTCCTTGATGAAGTAATGCGCGTTCGTTGTTGTTCAATTGGTATTTGCGACCCACGCATACATCGCAACGACTTTGTTCTTCCGCTCCGGCTTCCGTCGACGCGACGGACAGAAGAGTCTTATTCGCGAACGATCTTCCGAACACGATTTCGAGTACGACGTATCGGGGTTGAAAAGTTGTCGGTCGAGTCGTTGAAGGGCAGGAGAATCCACATTCAACCCTTTTGATTCTTCCGATGGACTTTTATATCTCGTAATTTTATTATTTTTCTATTGCTCTTCACGGCTGGATAGAAAGTACCTGGAAGTACCTGCTAGCCTTCGGAATGACAAAGTCGACAGGGTCCCTTTCAGCTTCGCATCCCGTTCATCTTCTTGATAGCAGCAAAAAACCAGCGTATGTTCACGACGTAACTAGCCTGCATAAAGTAGCGTCTCGTTCGCGATTAGAGTGCCCGCGCGGACGGAAGCGCATTGGCGAAAAGCACAGCCACATCGAAACGGTTAAACGGATGCGATCGTTTGCTCGATAAGAGAAACGTGCGAGATAAGAGATAAGAGATAAAAGAAAAAGCACGTGTTGGAATTTAAGTGAAAATTCGTGAAAGGTTCGTTTACGCTTTCCAACTTTTATTTTTAGGCCTTTTTTTTATTTTTTGTTTTTTAAAGACGTGCGGAAAAAATACATTTATGTACACCCCGAATGAGGGTAGTGACTCGGGAGGCACAGGTGGTCGGTGTCCCCAATACCCACTAAAAACTTCTCTCCCTCCAATGCCCTTAACTCTTCCGCTGCTACGTCCGTAAATATACGTTTTTCTCAAAATCTGTTTTTATGTGCTACTCCCGTAAATTTACGTTTTTTATTTTTACTCAGCACAGGCGGTTCTGTTCATGGTCCCTAACTCAGCAGCAAAAGGGTTAAGAGCAGTCAGGGCCCCACTGTTCGTATTTCTCCCGACTATCTTATAACTCGGACTCTATCCACTCCTGTTCTTGGCTCATAGGACTTGTAGGGCCTAAGCGGCTCGCTCGCCGATAGCCTTGGTCCCTTTCTTTTAATCCAATCCGCCATAAACTGTTATAACTCTGTCCACGAAGATGGTCCTGTGGAATTAAAGCGAATCCCATCGGAGCCAGCCGTCGTCTTGTTGGCTCCTAATAATGGATACGTCGCGAATCGCTGATGGCGGGTCGCAACGGTGCTCGTATTGTCGCGATGCTCGCGAGAAACAGCAGGGAGGAATGAAAGTGGTCTTCCTTTCGAGGTGACACGAAAGCTCGCGGCTAGTCGACCAGCAGACCAGCAGACCACCCGCGTCGCAACGCGAGAAACCCGAAAGAAAAGGAAAGAGAAGAATGGGAAAAGATTTTTGAACGCGCGCAGTACGTAGGTCGCGGCGCGTAAGCGAGAGGCGGAGCTATGGCTTCGAAGGGGTCAGAGGGCAGTACCAATCGCTGCCTCGTGATAACCACTCTCGCCGGCTACTCCCGATACATGGAACGACGGAACCATGGAGTCGCTACATGCTCGCTCGCACTCACACTCGTACTTGCACTCGCGCTCGCACTCGTGTTCGCATTCGTGCGCGTACTCGCGCGCGCGTGCACACATTTCCGACCTTTTGATCGTCTTCTTGCGAACTTCCAGCGCCTCAAATTTTAGCTACTCCGTCTAAACTCCCTAAACCCAGCGTGTCCGTCCATTAGGAAAGAAGATTTCGTCCGTGGATTCTCCGAATTCAACAATTTCGTCATATTTCAAAAGTAGGGCCTCGATCAACCGGATCGCGATTATAAACAAATATGCGTTTAAATATGATTATATTGTGGAGGGAAATCAATTTTGAAAAATAAAGAATTTATTTTGGGATATAATGTACATTTTAATTATGTCCCTGCGGTCTCGATTATCCATCGGGCCTTAATTTGCTGTTTGTCTCCCGATCAAGCCGGTTAATCGAGGTTCTATCAAAGGTATTATCAAAAGTTCGATTCAAGTACACAATCGCTCGGTAAGTATTGGTCGAGAAACAGCCGCTCCTTCGTCTCTGTTACTAAATTTTTCTTGTTGAGCAGACGTTTCCAACATTTATGTTACTACGATTCCTCGGAAAAAAATTTTTTCCGCTTCTCCCTACCTTTTATTTTTTTGATAGATATGATAATATAGACACGTTTTAAAATCGTCAAGTTTTATTTATTTCTAGATGTTACGAAAATTAATTTTTTATTCAAAAATTTTGGCGCCTCCCAGCTTGGAAACCGCTGTTGTAGAGCAAACTATTTGGTTAGTCTGCGAATTAAATGAAAATCGTATTAGCTCGTAGCGTAACATTCCGTCGCTGATTTATATTGAGTAAAGGTACGTGTCCATCTGAGAGTATAACTATCGCGAGTTACTCTCGAGAGTCAAATTCGTGAGTGTACACGGTGTTCAGAGTGCTAGCGGAGAGCTGCACGAAAAATTCTCGGAGAGCAAACGGTAAGTTGAAACTCGCAAATGGGCACGTTCAATTTTTCCCTCGGCGAGCAACTATCAGCTATATCAGTGGTCGGCAAACTCATTAATCAAAAGAGCCAAATATCAGCAGTACAACGATTTAGATTTCTTTTGAGAGCCAATAAATTTCTTTACGAGAATCCTGTTTTTAGAAGTCGGTTAAAACTAGGTACACTGAATGAAACTTGATATCTTTCTAATAATCTCGTTTATTGATAAAAATAGAGTAGAAATTGCTCTTTATTTGAATTTAGATATAACATATTGACTCTGATTGAAAAAATTGTATTAAACTGCTATTGAATTAAAATAAAACAAATGAATTTTAAGCACGTCATTCGTGGAAGAGCGATTATACGAACGACATTCGTATAGCTGAGAACCTTCTAGTTAGTTTTCTCTGCCATTACATACATATACATAAATCGAACAATGGTCGGGAAAGTATAGTTTGACGCAGAAGCCAGAGAATCCTCAATTTAGAAATATTTATACAATCGACACCGATTTTTCAATTTTTATTAAAGGATGAATTAACCAAATTATTATTATAATATTGTTAAATATATAGAAATTATATACTCATTAGTTAGATCCGACCACAAGTACTATCCATGATTTAATGCAGCACGTTATCGTTTTGGAATGTTTCGTTTTTCTTATTAAGTACATTGCAACAATTGCAGCAAACTTTGACGCATCCATTCTGTTCACGAGCATTTATAGCTTCTCAAAATTTTCAAGAAAGGGTGGAATATGAGATTCGACAGAATTAAGTCCAATTTTTATTGTTTTGAGATCTGCAAAGGCTACTACCACTGGAAATAAGATTGTATTTTATTCCACTTTCCTAAAATTCGTATACAAACATTGAAAATTGCATAAACATCCGCAGTCTACTTATAACTATCGAAACATGTGAAATTCAAATGGCCACATACCTCGGAGTTGGCTCTCGCATCAATCTCAGAGGGCAAAAAATTTCTGAAATACTCTGAAATGGATCCGCAAATTGAGAGTACTCTCGAGAGCAACTATCGACAGAAACGGTCAAATGGACACGCACAGGTTGAATAGAATATAATTTAAAAATAATCGAATTTAGGATAAAGATTAGAAATTTTTGAAAAATTAGACTCGTATCGTTTCGTCTTAGAAACAGAGATTCATCGACGTGATTTCATTGGTCGAAGAGGTAATCAGACGTTTCGAAACGTCCCGTTATCCGCGATCTGCGTCATCCTATGCGTTCGTTCGGCGAGATTCGTTCGGATCGCGACTAAAGAATTTCGTGTTTACGAAACGGATAGGCCGACAAATAGAGAAAAATGAAAGAAGAGCTCGCGCGCGTGTGCTCGTTCGCTTATTCGTTTATTTACGAAGATGTAAACGCAATTACCTATCGAGCGCAAATAATCGCGGTAACAAGATTGGATCGCTTGAATTCGGTTTCGTCGCGCATCCAGGGCCGAACGATTTATCACCGGAATCAATCCAATCGCGTTTTCTGAGAGAGCAAAGCGGCTCGGCGAACGACGCGTCACGGCTCTCGCATAATAGTTCGATTTGTACTCGTCGCTTTTCGAAAACGACGCGTCCTCCGGCTTTGTCGCGTATCGATTCCATTCCTCGTGGATTTTCCTTCGTCGATCTTTCGAATACGGCAACCTTCACTCCGATCGTACTTGTCTCGCGCCTCGCGACTCGAGTTCGAACTTCGAACCATCGTTCCCAAAACAAAATTGAATCACCTTCTAAATTCTGAAAAATTCTGAACAGATGCGGAACATGTCTTGAAGATGTTTGAGATGTAGCGACGTCGTCGCTGCCAGACCATCACAGAACGATAATTATTCAATATTATAGGATATGGACTATTATAGAACGCTAATTATTCAATATTGTAGGATATGGACCAACATAGAACGATAATTATTCAATATTATTGAATATGGTTCATCAGAGAACGATAATTATTCAATATTATAGAATATGGACCATCACAGAACGATAATTATTCAATATTATAGAATATGGACCATCATAGAACGATTATTATTCAATATTATAGAATATGGACCAATATAGAACCAGGTGAATTCGGCATCCCATTGTACGAAAAGCGTTTTGCAGAGTTTTTTACCTGGGCCTGATACCAGCTTGTTTATGATGGAGTTTTTCCGACACATCTGGCAACCAGACTCGCCCGGGCCCATAACGTTCCGACAGCGAGTGTCCTTGGCCCGTGACGAGTCCAGCTACCTCAGGTACAGGGTGTCACGAGATTATATGTCACGGCCACCATAGCGTGATTCTACACCTACGATTTAGTGAACTGCGATTTAAAAACTCCCCGCAAATTGACCTTGACCTTGAAAATCAAGGTAAAGAAAACAACATTTCTTTTTGTTTAATGGTTTCTTTTGTTTAATTTGGTCATAAGGACCAACTTTGTGAAAGAAACCATGGGTCGCATCTCAACCGTTCTCTTGAAAAATGATGTTGTATTTCTTGTAATTTTTGCAGCTTCATTTGCAAAATTTTTACATTCAGCAACGATATATAAGTAAATAGCGTACTATTGACGAAGCAGCGGGGAATTATGCGTTAGCTCGGGAAATATAGCGAAATTAGTGGAACCGATAAGGATAAAGAGGACCAGATAAATAGCCCTCCGGAGGCGTCGGAGGATCACTCTCGTTCCTTACTAGCAAGTTTACTTGCGTTATTCTGTATTTTCTTCCGGTATCTCCGTGCGCAAGCTTCTCTTCTTCAAGTTTTAATTCTCGCTTCAGTGTAAATTGTTTTACTAGTTTCAAATAGAGCTTCGCGATTTTAATCAAGAGTGTGGAACCTATACAACATCCCTACCGTTGACCACCTCAGAGGTTTTTGAACGAAACGAAAAGAGCAAGACCAGAGTAAATACGGATAGACGATTCTTCGTAAAAAGTATTGGGTCGGCAAGAAAATAATTTCGGTATTTTAAGGTGAAATAAAACCGAATTTCTTTATTCAAGCGATGAATTTTAAACAGTAAAATATTTTCTTATTTATTCTATTTGGCAAAAGACCATCGAACAAGAGGGAAAATATCTTATTCATTAAAGTTCATTGCTTGAATAAAAAAGTTGGGCTCTATTTGAAATTACTTTCTTGCGGGAAGCGGAAACATGAACATGCTGAACTATCGGATAGCGGCATTCGATCCCATCGGCAGCGCTACCTTTCGATCCACCTAATGCCATCGATAGGCTATTTCCCGAAGATGAAACCCTTCTGTTGTGTCGACCGAACTCGCAGAAAGCGCGACCCCCGTACCATTTCGGTGTTGCACCCCATGTTACCGACAGGTTATCTTGGTTATCGACATTTAAGTCTGTATTATCGATCTGGGGTAAACTTCCAAATGTCTGCAGGGCCTGCAGCCCTATACCGACTGGATACTATCCAGTTCATCCTGATCAGCCTAGTCCGCACGAGGCTTACATTACGAGACATGTTAGCGGGAAAAATAAAAATGATTACAGCATGGACAGAAGGGTAAGTTGGAAAGAAATGGAGGAACAGTTTCGTCTTTTATAGATTGGATTTCTTTGGTCATGGAATCACATGGTCAGTCGAAAATGGAAGTCGTCGTCGACGCTAGCCGGCGATGAATTATTTCAGAAGAAACTCATTCAAGATTTTAGGCATTTTTGTTCGAGATAATAGACTGAAGCACTTCTGGGAATGTTGTTGGGAAATCAAAGAAAAGTCAGGCACACGAACGTTTTAAAGCATGGAGTATTAAATAGATACCATCTCATAGGTTTACACTTTTGTTACAGCAATGAAAGAATTTATTTTTGCCATAATCGATTGTGTGTCTCTTTTATAAATTAATGAAGAAGAATTCTTTTAAATTGTAACATACATTTGTGATACAATTATGTTTATTATTATTACGATGATAAAGAAAGTATGTACAAATCGAAAATATTTGGTAGTATTTGAAGGAGCAGTTGTAAATAAATTTAAGAAAACGTTGTTTGTAATATACATTTGCGAGTTTACTTTAGTTTGCGTAACGCACATGTTGTTTTTACGAAACTAGTAATAATAAATTTATAATTTTTGTTACTCGTCTATGTATTTATATTTCGAACACGAAGTTATATTGTAGTAAGAGAAATTTTTACGCGTCATATATCGTAGTAATAGAAATTTTTACACCTCTCAATGTTAATAAACGAAAAGAAATATCACAACATTTATATATCTCCACGGATGTAACGTGTTGTACGAAATTCAGATATAACTACATTTCAGTCTCAATTTAAAAAGAGAACATTGAAATTATCAATTGATAATATATTTATTCACATGTACAAAATAATTATATATTTAATGCATTATATTACTAATTAATTTAATTTCTTTGAATTCCATCACACTAGTAATTGTAACCTAATGGAACTTATTCTTAACGTGAAATTGTGCAACATGTTATTTGCAGGTTTTCAAACAAAACGTAGAATTATTGTGTTGCACATTTGTAAATACTAAAGTGTAATTATATTTAAATAATCGGCAATTAATGCAAATATTTGTACCTCGGTTTTAAGTAACGTATACGTATCTATTCTCTTTAAAAACCTGCTCTAGAGGGTGGTGTTGCGAAATATTTTTTATTTCTCCTCATAAATGTTCGACTGCAACAGTTACAAAAAAAAATACATAAAATATATGTCAAGCAATTGCTTAAATAGGAAATAACAAAAACACGTACCTAGAAGCAAGAGGAGTATTAAAGAAGCCGCGAGATGTACTACGTTTGAGTAAAGACTCCGTGGATGTTGCATGCCTTAATCCAGCTGTTTTATGAGTAGCAACGTTATGTAAATTTTCAGGATTCACGAAATTTGCCCAATAATCTGAGGGGATTTTCAACAAGTTTTCAATTATCTGTAACAATATTAATACGTTTTTTTTTT